>PDGT01000061.1:1760320-1828750 GCA_003671415.1 Megathymus violae
TTATATCCGGGCTTACTTGGCTTCTTGCGGTCGTGTCCGGCTAAATATTTACATTACATGTACATATGTCCGGCTTTTGATACAATTTTGGTCATTGTATTGTCTGTGGCACGCACACAGCGCCTGCAGAAACAATAGCAAATAAAAGATATAAGACTGTTGTCAATTTATTAACAAAATTGTTATTTAATAATAAATTATTATTTATAAACAACTTTAATTCGGACACTACCTTTGTTTTTTTTTTGAGTGATGTCAATTTTAAAATGTCAATGTCAGGCTATAATTATTAAATAAAGTGTATTTAGAATTTCGCGCCTTTTAGAGTTCTTCACGCCAACTCATGCTTGGCTAGTTTGTATTTTTTAATGTTTTCTACTGCGTAAGCATTTTTGTACGCGTGTCAATATACTCTTCAGTAAAAGTTATTTCAAAGTTTTATTATTATTTTCATTAATTATAACAATAATAAAGTAAATTTGGCTCTTAAACAATATATGTTAGGGTTTTAGCGCAAAATGTCCGGCCTAATACCCAACCGAGTCCGTTGTAAGTGTTTTAGGACCTGGCGACCCTACTCACATAGTCTGTCTGCTTTAATACACTTCAGTCGTTATCAGATTTCGTTTGGCAAACATCTGATAAAGATATGTTACGAAGTAGTTTAGTGAATTTGACAAGTGATTCGATTTATATTATAGTTTGTGTTCAAAAGATTGTTACTCTTTATTATGTATCGAAAAAAGGCTGGCTGTGTAAGACAACGAACTAAAGTTGGCGTTTTTTCTTTACATCTCATCATACAATCATAGTATGTCCGAGTCAAGGAATTATTGCAGCTCTAAATGCTCGTATATGAATTGTAGATAAAACTGTGTGTGTGTGTGCCGCAATCACATCAGGTCATTGGTGTCGGAGGTTACTCGGCTCTATATCACCGAGTTTAATTCCTGCCGTATCCGCTTACCTTAACCTACCAACTGCTTCCTATGAGCTAGCATCCACCGTGAAACGTCTTAACGTATTTTGGTACATGCTCGCCGCTTCTATCCCTGTAACGAGTCTGGATGCTTTTGGTGTGTACTGATGTATATTGGCGGCGATAACCGTGAATTGATATTGAAAATAAGTTTTAGAGCAGTGTAGTTCTTATCCAGACGTTTCAAAACCAAAGCTAATTTCGATTTATGTTTTGAATTTACACTGGTTAATATTCTTACAGGTCAACTTCTGAAGTTCCATCAACTGACATGGTGACTGTTCTATGAACTGTGATATTTCCATCACTCTTGCAACTTTTGTTATGTATACGATGAAACAAATCAACATAACATAACATCCAAGAAAGTAGATACATACGTAAGTACTTGGTTCAGTTCATATATAACTTTTTAATCCACATACGAAAGTTTGTTCTTGTTCCATTAACTACTTATAATTTCTTACCTAAATGTCGTTGGAAGTTGTAGATTCTCATATGTGTATATATATATATATATATATATATATATATAATAAATACGTCCTAATGACACGTGCGATGAAGAATTCCGTTTCACATCATCATAATGTATGTGTGGTTTACAATGTATGACGCGCCATCGATCAAACCTGTCGAACCTTCGTTACGAGGCCACGCTTTAAGTGGGATCGCTGTGTGGAACAGATGCAGTCTAAAATCATAAACCAATTGTTAAGTCGGGTTATACAGAAAAAGAGTAATTAAAAAGGCATCGGTTTCAGATTAATTTATCGTTTATTATAATCGGGGAACCTAAGTTCGAATCCTGTATATGTAAGTTATCAAAGTGATAAGACCTTAAATTAATTTACTATTTATCTCGGCGAAGGAATAAATTAAGGCTAACTACTTAGTTAGCACCTCAAGCACCTCAATCTATATTTGGCCAGTATATTCTGAAAGAGGACCCGAGCGGTGCAGTGAGTTGACTATAGGATTGTGATAATGATTTATGAATTTTGACACATTGTTCATTGAAAATTAAGATTAAATCCTCAAAGATGAGTTGTTTTTCAGGACAAAGTAGAATTTTGTTACATGCATAGTTGTTGGTGTTCGAAGCATTGAAATATGAGAAAATATCTAAACATATCGTTCGATAAATTCTCCAAAGTACATTTGTATTTATGTACTAATAATTTGATTATTTATACCTAGCAAACCGCCCTCGCTTCACTACAGAAAAACTACGCCTAATGCTTAGAAATAGCACCTGCATTGTTTTAAAACTATTTTTCTCATTCTGATAATTATAAATATATATATTCATTTATAACATTTTTATTAGTATATCAGTTAAAACCGTAAAGAAATCAGTTAAGCCGTTTCTGAGATTGGCGCGAACAAACGCACAGAGAAACATAAAAATTCTAATAACTATTGGTTTTGTGTTCTGTTGAGTTAATAAAGGCCCTCAATAATGGTTTTTCTCATATATATTTCATAGAAAAAAAGCGACCAATAAAGTGTTTCCAATGCGATCGGTGATATAAGTACCTATCCTTATATGATCACGTTTAGAAATGGTTTAATGCATAACTGCATCTCGCGGGCTTCACCTTGACGAAGTCGTCCAAGGGAATTATGTAGCTATGTAAATAAGGATATTAGGCGCAGTAAGTAGAGACGACCCCGTAGACCACTATCATACAGTGGTAGTTTACCCTGCCTACCAAGCTAGGGGTCCAGGGTTCGATACCCGCCAGGGGGACATATTTATGTGATAGATAAATGCTTCATCACGGGTGGTGCTGATGATGACATTTTTGTGTACGTGCTTGTCACATGAAACACGTTTTTTTATTAAATAGTTTATCTGAATACTATTACTTAAATAATTTCGTATATCCCTGATTCGATAGAATTTGAATCAAATTTGATTTATGCTACAAAAATGTTCGTTCTTAGACCTTAATTGTTTGAAATGTTTTCTTGTGTACCTTCATGCATGAACTGTTTAAGATTCCTAACAGATCTGATGTACAAACCGAACACTACAAGTAAGGACAAAGTTTGTCCACCGAAAAATATTTTCTGCAAAATTATAATAAAAAAAAGATCGCGATACCCACACTGCAATCTACGTCACACTATGTAACAAAAACATTGTAACAATGACTTATTATTCAGGAACAATTGTAAGTCGTACTTCATTGTCATTAACTTTGAACAGCTGTTTAATTTATTTACATCGCACATTCAGACACACGTTAGTACAGTGAAGTTATTTAATATTCGCACATATAATAATTATATAACTACATTTATTTTGACCGGTAAAACTGAAAAAATATGACATAAATCTTCACATATATTATAAATGCTTTTACTTGTTAACATACTGCACAATCCAAGTGTGTATCTATAAGTATATTGTTCTATGTCATTGTTAAATCTTCAGATAGTTTATCCACAGCTGACTTTTAGTTTAATAAGATTAAAGGTTATACTTGCACTCTAGTCACGTAAATTGTATTAATGGTGACGTAGGTAAATTAACAAAATGAATAATCAACTGCAAACAAATTTAATCAACCAACACCAAACAGAATAAAACTCAGGAAACGTCAGAAGTCCATTTAAATTGTAACAATATCTATTTCTATACTTATTTTACACACTATAAACTCAACTCATAAACATTAAAATTCTTAAACAAAAATTTAAAACACTCGTGAAAAAAGATCATAACCACAACTCGTTCATGTTACAACCACAATACCTTTAACCCTAAAATGTTTCACAGCTGATCGACGTGAATGTAAACAAACTCACAAACTCACCTTATTACTGTAAACACTATATCCACATCGACGCATATAACGTTCGATTGCTTTTCAAACAACTTTTTTAAACTTCCTTTGTGCACTTTGAGACCACTTTGTGTGTCAACGACACGATATCGAATTAAAAATATTCGTTCTAAATAAGGGTGTCGCGTTGATCGCGGAGACAAGGAACGTGCGGCTCTGTTGGCGCTCTATGCAGGACTGAAGAGAAGACGGGCAATGAGCATGGCTTGACGCCTTTTGAAGTCGCGTAAAGATCAGGTATTGGGACAACTCGCACCTCTTTAGCTGCGATGTTATCTAATGATGCGATGCGGTGGCATTGTAGGAAAGTAGCATGTACGTGACGATATGGGTGTGACGTGGGTTTTGCATGGATTTTGTTATCAGATTTTGTGTACAACTCCTACGAAGGCAATTGTTTGGCGTGACAATGTTCGTTTTGTTTTGTTTATATGTCTGAGGATACTTCTTTGCCGATATAACATAAACATATGTAATCTAATAAACATATGTTGCAAAATCACTTACGACATTTATTTTATGACAAAAATATTTTTTGTGGAAGAGTGTAGATGAGATTCAGACTTAGACATTACAGCAAGAATTTTACTGATGATAGGTCAGCAAGTACAAACATAGGGGAAAAGTAGAAGGATGTTTTATAAATGTAATATCAAAATTGTGACATGAAATAGTCATGACAAAAAACGACAAGGATGCTCACATCTGAGCAGAAGTCATGCTTCGTCCTCCGCCACAATAACTACTCCAGCGCGGATTCAGATACTATTGATTTTGATACAATTCGATTTAATTGCACTTCAATTCGATATTTGAAGGATATTATAGTATAGGTGAATATGTTATCTAATGGCAAGGAAGCCTGGAAAGAACAGTGCCGAAACCAGGTTCGCGCTGGTTTAAATTTACTTTGTAATTGTCATATGTTCTTTTATAAGGTATACTGAGGAGTTTGTTTCGCCGTTTCTGCTTCTCAATGTTAATGCACCTTTTCGTAGTTGTAGTAGAAGCAAAAAATTACGTTCATAAATGTATTTACAGCTTACCTAAATTATTAAATGATTTTAAATTGAATATAGCATAGACTACTTGTGCTGGGAATCCGATGAAGTTCGATGAAGTTGCGTTACTTTATGCGAAACATTACCTCTTCGCTTTTGTACGATATACTACTCTGAACAACTCGGTGAATCTCTAACGTAACGCTGGCGGTATTTTTGAAGTTTTTTAGAATACTTTAAATGTCGACTATAGTAAATTACATGGATGAGAAACGTATCAGTCTGTAATCTGGTGTTCAAATCGGATTCACGTCGAATTGGATTCTTTATCGTGGATGTATTCAGGGGTACTTTCCGATTCATTCTGAAACGTGTTTCGTGCGTATCTTAATATCTTTTAAGCTACGTGCTGCCAATGGAACGTAATCTTTCTAATTTTGTAATTTGCTCTTTTGAGTTCACAACCAGAACAGACTTTTTATCTCAGTCAAATCTTCAGGCAGTATTTGGACCAACTCTGGGTGTAACACTTTTTGTCGTCCAACAGCTTCAAATGATATAGTGACAAACAGATCCCAAAGGTTCAATTTTCTGTCAAACATGCGGAATGACAGAAAAGAAATTGCCCTAGACTACAATTTTACATGCGTTAGATAAACATAAGACATTCTTTAATTCGAGGAACTAGCTGGGAGTAAGTGGCGCCGAAGCATCCTTCCCTACTCGTGGCGCACTCTACTCCAAATCATACGACGCCATGGCGCTCCTGTTAGGGTTAAAACCTGGGTAAGTACCACTCTCCTTCTAAAATCGACCGTGAAATGTTTTTATTTCTTTGGCACTTCCTGCTTGGCGTGGTTTTAATACTACAGATGATCACGAACGATAATGTCCGCTTCCTATCTGTTGGGTCGACTACTCGTTTTTGCATTAACTTAAAAAATACCTAAGGAGTTATTTAAGACCTTACTATTCCGTAAATATAAAAAAATATTGTTTGCATTTTTTTTACGTTTCACTATTATTTTGCCTAATAACGAATGAAATCCAACACGACAAAAATTGATATCCACGGTTTTGGTATACAATGACCAGATCTTTAACAAAAAGTGTGAAATAATTAGAACGTTAAGAACTAATTATTATATGAAACAGATTGCTAGGTTGATTTAATATAGCTTCTGGCTTTGATTTTAGAAGGCCAAGCGTTGTTTACACAGATCAATCATTTAGGCGAGAAAAGGTGTCGTAATTAACAGTAATATTCAAACCTGTAATACTATATATTTGAGAACATAGAACTCACCCGTTGAAGATAACGGAATAAACAAACCTGTACCAAAACCTTTCGCGTGTAACAACTACAAGATCCATGTATAAAATTTATTTTTTAATATAATATGTCGTCAACGCCAGTAGTTTTAGCATTAGTAGCATTTTCGAACCTAGCGTCGGCGTGTAATCGTTTAACATTTTTAATTAATTGTTAACAAACACTTCACACCGGGCAAACGAAACAAGTAATAGTTTCTAGTGCGGAGGAACCGATCTCTTCGACCGCAGAATGTAAACTGAGGCTCCATCCGGCGTCACTCCACTAGCTAGGCTCTGTTGTAGCACGATGTTAGCCGAGTATCGACGTCATCGCGGCGGTGCTGCCATCACTCGGATATCGTGCCCGGTTTCGTCTATACTAATGACCATCTCCCCCATATATATATATAACCCAACTTAACTAGCTTTTGCAACAATTCTTTCTAGAACTACCTCGCCACGACCCTATCACTATTAGTGAAGGAAATTTAAGAACTTTGAGCCAATTATAGATCCGACTACTTTTATTTGCCAAGTCAACAAACGTTTTATGGATACTTATACCACTATATAGTTATATCTTTGGTTGGATTACAATCTTTATCGCTCTCTCGAAAGATCCCTAAAATAGCGAATTGTTTTAGGAAAAGCACCAAAGGTCAACTACTTGTTTTCCACGCTCTCGACCGACCAGTTAAAATGCCGAAAAACTGGATCTCAACTGAAACTGGTGGCGGTTTCGTATTCATAATAAGCGAACAGAATAGAAAATGCAATGACGCCAAGGCTGTAGTTTTCTAGTTAGTGTCAAGGCTACTGCGGATAAAGAAGTCTAACTAAAACATTTGAAAGTTTTCCTTTTGTCACTGCACTTTGGACATTTCACCGCAAAACTGTAAACGAGTGTTTTTAAAATCACATCATGTTAACTTCAAACAATGTATATAAGACGAATCCGTAATAAAATCTTTTGTGATCTGTATTGATCTTTCGAGGAGTACCTGGTTAAGTCCCTTGATGGGAGATTATGAGTCCCGTAATGTCCCTGTGAGATGTTCACTCATACCGCCTAGAGCGCCTGTAACACCTTGTTACTACTAACATGGATTTTTATTCACAAATAATATTTAACAACACTTAAAAACAACACTAACAGAAGTTACGAAATAATATTAAAAAATTAACGTTGTTACAATAAGCGTAATAGTTTACAATAGCTTACGTTGTTGGACCATGAAATCATAATAATATTCTTCGCCTCATTTAATGACGGTTTTTGATTCTTGAGTAATATTCTTACTGCACTTATATTATTAGGTACTTTTGTACACTTAGACGGATAATGTTCTGTATATTATAGGCAAGATGCAGAAAGTACGTAAAAACTTCGACCATTTTTATTTATTTACGGAAATTACAGAGCCCCGTCAAGCTTGACATGGCCCTGCTCGTAATTAGGTACTCTTATTTATTATTGTTACGTGTCAGGATATACTGGTGCGTGAAAACGTCAAAATAGTTCCGCAGAGACTTTATTGCACTTCAATGTACAGAGAACTCTTTGTATTCGAGTATTTAAGAGAGTATTCGAGAACCGAATGACCCGCGGACGGTCCTTCCCGTTATTTATATAAATTTCCATGCCCTCCAGAACTTTCTACGCCATTCGCGTCAATATCATTGGTAAACAATAGGGCATACACGAACCAGGTAATAACGCAAATGTGTACGGGATATTCGGTCCTTTGCACAAAACATAAGGGCAAGAGTCGCCTACTTTGCTTAAGGTAGTTCTTATCAGTGCCTGGTTTTTATGGCCGTTATTGTTTTCAAATGAACCTTCGTAACATTATAGTATAATTACGTGCTTTAAATTACTTTATTAAAAGCTTTTTCGCTCCTACGCCAAGTATTCAAATAAAATTGTCAACATAACAAAATGTTTCCATAGTAAGTCGATTCAGATTGTAAGGCTCATTCGTCAATAACTTAAAATGAGTAAACAACAAATTAACAGCATAATAAAAGAGAGGACGGTTACAGCTATGAATACAATAACTTTTGAACTCTGACCACGGTACTCAACATTAAATCAGCCCTTTGTTGACAGGATACGAAAACTACGGACATTCGTAATTCGAGTAACATTCAAGCATTACATAGACACGATGACGAGACGGGCATTGGAAATCAGATATTTGTGGCATATAAATACAATGACATTATCTGCAACCTATCGACATTTACCTTTACAATCTTAACAAATCCTGAATGATAACAGATGATTGATTAACTTGACACCGAGTGAAATATTTTAACATGCTTATTATAAATAAACATGTACACTCAGTACGAGTATGACATCGCACTATGATTAATTGTGTCGCGGGTAACATGGATAAACACCAATCAATATCTCGAAAAAGCTGGGACCTAAGAAGAAACGTAAGTATCACGTAAAAAATTCCTCGGCCGTAAATCGATCTCGGGATCATATGTTTCGCAGGTAGGGTCACTAATAGTAGTAATAGAATGCAATCTATTGAAAAGTCTTCAGTAAACAGATGATATAATATATTTATTGTGAGAGTAAATAAAGAATTATTATTATTTCAAAGTGTGTAGAAAATGTATAACATAATATAATTAACGATTTAATCATTTTTATAGTATAACTGTATAGTAACCTCTTGTACCCTCTCTCCTCTAAATAGTACCCTCTTGCTTCGGAATATCTCCGCTTTACGTTTACAAACAGCATCCGGACCAGAAAAATTTATGAGTATTTGCAACCCCAAATCAAGAGGTGAAGACAGTGGCCAAAAAGCTCGTCGACGAGGTTGTTTGCCGATTCGGGGTACCGTTGGAGTTGCACAGCGATCAAGGCAGGAACTTCGACTCCACATTATTCCAGGAGATGTGTACCCTCCTAGGAATTAACAAGACCCGTACCACACCTGCACATCCTCAATCAGACGGAATGGTCGAGAGATTCAACCAAACATTGGAGAATCACTTGGCCAAAGTCGTTGAGGATCATCAGCGAGATTGGGATCGGTACATACCACTATTCCTCATGTCTTATCGCTCTGCAGTCCATGAATCCACTGGGTTTACTCCGGCTAAAGTTAACTTCGGCAGAGAAATGCGTCTGCCTTTAGACCTACTGACTGGTACTTCGCCTGATGCCCCCAAACTAACTGTTGAATACGTCGCAGATATACAAAAGAGATTGGACGAGACACATGAACTCGTGCGGGAACACAGCTTGAAAACCAGCGAGAGAGTGAAAACCCGTTACGATCGCGACGCACGGGCACACGGTTTCAAGGAAGGAGACTTCGTATGGTTACACAACTCACTTAGGAGAAAGGGGAAGTCTCCGAAACTACAAGCACGGTGGGAAGGGCCGTATACAGTAGTCACAAGGATTAATGACGTGACCTACCGGATCAAGCAGGGAGATAGGAGAAAACCCAAGATCGTCCACATATACAGGCTGGCACAGTGTCATGGAGCAAACAATGTTCGGGACGAACATAATTAAGAGGGGGGCAGTGTTACGAAGCTTCTCGAAGTCGGCAGGCTTGCGAAGCTTCTAGAAGGGTGGCCGACCGTTACTGTGAGGCAAACAATAGAGGCAATAAAAGAGAAACCCAGGTATTAATAAAAACTACCTGGGTCACTCCAGGCCAATCTGGCCCGTATGTCTCAGGTAAAAGGGGCGAGAATTAGCATAGATGAGGGCCGAAATGGGGTTGGTTACCTGACCCGCTATTATTATGTCGATTTCCGGGAATTTCTGTTGTTGTTGTTTACTACAACGAAGGGCGTGGAAGGATCTGGAAGCCCGGAAATCGATATCAATAGCGGGCAGGGTTGGCCACAAGGCATTCGGTCTCCGGATACGAAATGAAGAGTTCTCTCCCTACGAAGCGAATACCTGCGATCTACGAGTGTAACTGTGATTGTGAAGTGTGTGTAAACTAAAAATAAAGTCTCTGCGGAACGATTGTGGCATTTTTACGAGCCTACGGATCCTGACACGTAACAATATTATACAGTTATTATTAAAATGAAGATCCTTGTCTCACATCTCATTTAGCGAAGTAGAACTACTCGTAGCTTGAACAACACGTAAAATGGCTTCGACAGCCTTATATCGATATTAAAAAAAGTGTATTCACTAATAAACAGTGCCATTTTACAAAGTATTGCTGAACTACATGTTACTAAATTAAGCTCACCGGTCACTACGGCACCGGCATACATTGCTATCACCTTCTTGTCTATTTTTTTGTAAAAGTAACTGTACTTGATTGATCTATTTAAAGATGTAATTATTCTCAATACATTCCTATATTACACAATTTGCAAGTGTTGCCAATATGTTCCTCGGTAGTCAACATTTCATAGGCAATGTAGAATGTATTCTCAGCTGATCCTGAATACTTTCATTGTATTTCTCCAGCTGTTTTATCTTTACAAGCCGTGCGCGTCATTTTTTCGGTCATTCCTTCATATGTGTTATAATTAAACTTCACACCATAAAGATGACCCGTGATACCATCTGTATTTTATTTTTCGTTAAATTAGATATTCTTTCCCTTTTCTTTTCGTATATAATTTATAAATTCTACTATGGCGTCGTTATACACTATCTTATATATATACATATATATATATATATGAAAAATAATAGTACTTAAAGAGTGTGTACGATGCGTCCGCACAGCATGACTAACTAACTAATAATGCGCCGATTGATCCGACTGTAGCGCACATATTATTTACGTACCGTCAATATCTGTTGGTTTGAGATGGGTTAAAGATCGTGGGAAACAATATGGAACAATACTGGTACGTTTGCATTCTTGAGGATATTTTTCTTTATTTAAGCAAGCGACAATTAATTATAAACATGCACGTATATGTATTTTCGAAAAAATTTATAGCATATATACCAACTGAGTCCAAACCAAGCGAGTGGTTGAATGTTTAATTTAATAAATCTCCTGCACTATGGATGAAAGCTTATGCACTGTACACTAATAAAACATTATCCGACAACCACGATTGATCAATAAATCCTTCGCATTTCCGCCAGCTTTAATAGAATCCCCCAGTATCGATGGAAACACGATCGACGACTTCCCGTCCGACAAGGTATTATAATAATTTCATTTTGTAACTAGCTTTGTAGGATTTCAATTTTAATATTTCTTCTTAAAAGGTTTCACGTCTTTTTTTATGTAAATAGCTGACAAACGAGCAGACGAGCCACCTGATGGTAAGTGGACACCATCGCCCATGTAAATCAGCAAGACTTAAGGTGTCACTGATGTGTAATGGGCCAGCAAATGATATGAAAGCAAGAAAGAATCTACTGGCTCTCAAGGCCCCAGCCAGAACACGACGAGTCGTTTAGCGGTTGACTCAAGCAGGACGGTGGTAGCTATGCAGGCAGGCTTCGCGGAAAGATAATAATACTAGTAATAATATTAATGTCCTAATAATAATATTGATAGCATAATTTTTAGGCGAAGCCCTATCACCAAGCAGGCTGGCTTCTGTCGCCTCTTACGACATTCTGTCCTGCGTGCATGGGTTTGGATTCAGTATGCCAGGCCACCCAAATGCGGCCACGTTCCCTTTACACATATGAAACATATGATAATAATAATTACAGAACTTGCAACGGCGCAGAAGCATCAAAATTATTATATTTATATGAGTATATTTCACTATCCATACAGTGGTAAAAACATATTTCGTTGTAATTCTTGTCTGTCTCGTTATCTGGCTGTCTGACTGTGCATGTGTCTGATGGAAATAACTGTACAGTATAAGATGACACTTGGCGTATTATGGATGGATGGAAATGGATCTGTTCCTGTAGAATATGAAATTATAGTTTGTATCGACATTTTGTTAAGAGATTAGTAAATAATCATTATATGTATCTGTAACATTTATGATAAATTTTATAACTATAGAACAGAATGTCTAAGCCTTTAAAAAAAGACAAAAAGTGACGTCTTTTGAAGTCAAAGAGCAACAATAAATTGTTTACTGGGTTTTTTAAATAACATGTTATTAGGTAAATGCAAAGTTTACGACATGTACAACAATTTTTTTGGGTGCAGATACTGATGTTAATAAAAAATAATTAATAACAGTAATTACAGCTGTACACCATTACATAATGTTCATTAAAAACTTCGCTAATGTTATAAAGGGAACGTGCGAATTTTATTAGCTTTTGTATATGTGGAGGTAATCCCCGAAAATATGGCACTGGATATCGACTAATTGAAAAATTATTTCACCATTTAAAAGATATAGTAGGTACTCCGGATGAACATAGAATCATGATGACATTCGTCAACTACATCTCAGTTTCTGTTAATTTAGTTCTATTGTTCAACCCGAATACGGTGTGGGACGTCAGTTATAACAAAAGATAATCTATATCCACGAATATTGTTTTTGGTATTAATTATACTGCTTAATTTTGTAATTGCCTATTGAAATTAAAGACCTAATATTCCACAGTATCTTTATATAATTTTGGAGAACCCTTAGGATAAACAAGAGGCCCTGTAATAGAAGTAGACAGCAACTTTGGAGCTTTGATGTTCGCATTATCCACCGTTTAATTATATCCAATTTTACGTTTACTGAGTAAGAAGTGACACTATAATTAAACAGCGCGCTTGAATAATACTAATTTATTAATATCAAATTAATTAAGCTTTTGCTATATGCTAGATAATAATAATAATAAAAAACAATAATACCAACATTCACTTACTAGGATTATGTGTGTTTTGAGTGATATGAACGTAAACAAATATGACATCACAAACACCTACGAACGAAAACAACATTTATTGACCCCAGAATAAACATTTATTTATGTGTCACATAAATGTCTGCCCCGGTCAGAAAACGAACCCGGGACCCCTCGCTCGTGAGGCAGAGCACTACCAACTCGTATATCGTTAGCGTTAAGCGCTCATGACGTGGCAATCTGTATGAATCCTTATCTAATCCTAACCGACGTAGTTATACAACGTCGGGCTCGCCCAATAGTTCGATGGATCTTGCGGTATAATTTTTTGCAATGCCTCCGTGCTTGGCAAGGCAGGGCGTCCGAATGTTCGAAAGGCACTGCGACCTATGGTCTTAAATCGCTAATTTAATCGCTATTTTATGTATAAAACAATCGATCGATTCGATTGAGTACATCCAAAATTTTATCACCAATGAAATAGGTTGGGCTTTGATTGATTGAAACGGTACATAGATAGAAATTTCAATTAAATTATATAATTTGCATTTACCATATTTGCTACGAATTCTAACGAAATACAGAACTTGGTTAATTTTATAGCAAATTGTAAATAAGTGCTCGCACAGAAACATGATAAGCGACACTGTACACAGTGCGTACATAGTACAATTCACCACGTTAACTATCTGCTGAAACAAGGTCAGATGATCCAAATAAATGCTAAACTCTAACACATATCTCTGGATTTGTATGCACACTAGAATTATCTATGATACGAGCGGCATAAACATATACATATGAAACATAACAATTGCCACACAGCCCAACTATAAATTTATCTGTCACATAGATATATCTCCAACGGGAAATCGATCCCGGGACTTCTTGGTCGGTAGGCAGAGTGCCTAACAACTGAGCTGCAAGGGCGTCTACAGAAATGTATATACATTTCTAAATATACGTACACGACAGTAATATACGGCATATAGGCGTAATACGGCAGGAAATACAGATCGGCTTTGGTAGGTAATTTCCGCAGACATTTAACATCAGCTTTTGCAAGGCAATTTGCAAAGATTACCGTCTCGTGCACATGAAATAATCATATACGTTGAAAACGACTTCCAGTTACTCGTATTGGATGTCCAACGGTTAGACTTTAAGGCCAATTGCCCACAAGCGACGTGACTCGTGATCCGTCACGTCATATGAAAGTTGTGTAAACTGCAAAAGCAATCGTGTAAGCAATATAGCAGTGTTCGTGTGAGATTATCCAATGCGACGAGAATTGATATAGTAGTATCTTGAAACCTTTATCCGACTACAAAATAACAATGTTCTATATTTAACGAATTCCAACGTGATTATGACATATGTATGTATACATATATATCTCGTATCTCCACGATATACTAACAATACTGAAAATTATCGTTTTCACTTATCACCAACCGAGAAACAAATTATTTTGTTTTGTAAAATCCAAGCATAATAATATATTTATTTTTTTCAATATTACAGACCTGCTTATGATTGGTTAATCCAGGACACTGACTGTCTAACGAATGGCTTTCAGAGCAATGGTCGTAAAAATTATTGCAGGTACTTAAAAATGGCACGAAATTTACAGGCAAACTAAAATACCTACTACAACAAGAGTGCAACGTTAGTAAGCAGTTATACATTCAGCAATAACTAAAGGATGTGAAATTAGTTTTGGCAATTGCCAATAGGAATAATAAATCCTCCCGAACACTAATGGAATTTCATTGGGCTATTATTTTTAATGGCCAATACGGCACCAGGGGCATTTTACAGTTCGATTGGATGTAATGTGTCAACTAGTCTTGATTCAGAATTGATCGTCTAAATTACCTGGTTAGTTACAGAACGGATCCGCCGGTTTGCTTGATTCCGGTGATAAAAGCTTGATAACAGCGAACAATCGATGATCGGATCAGTAGTAAATTAAATAGATTTATAAATAGTTTTTAATGCATGTTGAGTAAATAAAAAAAATCTCGTGGATGCATTCAAATACTGTGATTTTAAGATATTAATCATGATCGTAACATCGTCGATCATGATAAAAATAATTCATCATAAAGATCCGTGTCGGCCGCGCGGGTACAAATTATGTATGTATGTATGCCATGATGCAGCCGTACGTGACGCATGCACTTGTCGTAAATATGGTCAATTTACATCAGAAACGCATTCAACCGGGAGGAGAGCAATGCAATAACTTTGGCAGGCGATCCATATAAGGGCATAGTCGTACTCGAATTGGTAAGGCACCTGCTTTGGTTCAAAGTCTATACTGTTAGACGCGAGTTAGTGACACTGTTAAATCAGTTTAAAGACATCCGGCTCAGAGATAGAATTTAAAGTTAAGAACTATATAATATTTGTTTGTTATTATAAAATAAACATTGAAACACACATAATTTTGCACTAAACCTTGGTTGAATGGGTAATATTCGAGAAAAAAGTCGAGAATGCTGGTAACGAAAACGGTATTCATATATCAGCAGCTATGAAAACTATCCCTGGTAAGTTTTAGAAGTGTTGTAGTATTTAAGTACTCACATGCTATGTAATTTGTGTGTTTTTTTATGTACAGTCAAAACTCCGCTGTGTACTAACGAATTTTGATGATTCTTTCTTTAAGTATACAAAAGATGGCTCATGGTGCCCTATTAATATGGTGAGAATCTCATGACAAGTGTCGGAGATAAAAGAATAGAACTTGTTAACGGATAGCAATAGTTGAGCCGTGTTTATGTATGTGCAGTCATTTATTGTGAACCAATTTTGATGTATTTTTTAGTGTAGGTATAGAAAAAAACTTGGAATTAGTCCCTTTTAAAATATGGATATCAGCGTTAACATATTATATTTAATGGCAATATCTCTGCATTGATCTCCATTGACCGTCTCAGGGTCTGATGATGTGTTATGGAAACAAAAATTGCAACTCCTCAACGGATTACAATATTCCAAGCGCGTTTTCAGCTGTTTGTTTTTGGTATCGATTACATTGCAAAACTCTCATTGAATGATTTGTGTCATTATTCCATGCTGCTGAACTTACGACGAATGTAACAGCACTCTTTAATTATTAGTATTATTAGTAATGATTAGTCGACAGAAACTACTTAGTAGTCTTGGGCAGACGTAGCACTTATAAACAAGGGCGTGAGCTACTCATCCCGTTATTATAATAACATTTTGTAATACCATACTTATTGTGAAATACTTACACAAAAAACTATTTATACTTATTTACACTAAAAACAGAAAAATAAAAAACCCTTTTTTTTAAAAAAAAAAAAGGAACCAATTTACTTTTTAGAAAAACTACAAAATTATACTAAAACCGAAAATGAATATAAAAAATATTATTATAAGTGCATTAGATGATAATGAAATGTACGTGATATTGTAAAGAAGGAGAATTAGTTATGTCGGCATAAAAGACATTAATTATCTCTTGTTACGGTGGGGGTAAACGCCATAAAACGTCTGAAATGATGCCTCGGATTCCCTCATAATGTTCTCAAGTCTTCCAATCTGAACTCGGCCAGAGTTTTCGAAAATGGTCCATAAATGACAATTACCAGACTATTCACAACTTTGAAAACATTATGTAGCACTCACAGACATGCAGGTTTCCTCAGGATGGTTTCCTTCATCGAAACAAGTGACTCACCTTCAAACCCCTTGGCTAGAACTGCATCTCGGGACACCCAATCTAGCCACTGATTAATATAATCCAACCAATTTAAACTGGAGCAGACTAGTTCATACATTTTTAGGACACTTCAATTACTGGGAGAGACCCCTACCCTAGATTGGGTCGCCAACAATCTGCAGCCTATAATCCTGCCCCGTTTCCGGTCACTTTGGAAAACTTGTATTTTTGACGTTCACAAATAGGCGCGGCCGGGTCAATTGTTACACATTTTAAAAGGTATTGTAGGAACTTTGCGTTTAACGTAAATAATTTATCGTCTTAGAAACAGTTTTTACTAATTATATGAATTGGTAACCTTTATTTTTTGCCCTAGTAATGTCTAGTGCGGTCAAAAAATTATTTACAAAACAATATACATACAACATAAAACCCAATTATATACAATAATTTAAAAAATAAGCTACCGTACGGTACATAAAGCGCGACCTTGTTGCTATAAGGCAGCCATCTTTACTGGTTATCCTTTCCATCACTAACAACTAACACCTGATGATGCGTTTGGGGCGAACCAAGTGTTGAAAATGGCATGTATATTGGTATATTTGCTTTCTGAGAGGGAGAGCGGCTTCGTATGTTTAGAGGTCTATCATTGGTAGATATACTAGATCTGGCATATTAATTGTAAAGTTTACTCTTTACTCACAACAGAACAGATTCTTCCTACAAGTATAAATGGATATTTGTAGAAGCAGCTATACATACCTGAAATGAAGAAAAACCACAATTAGATCAACGTTCATTAATTAAAGCAACTATTTAACTTGGCGGCATAAAGTTTCAAGAAATACGTTCGAATGAATTACAACTACCATAGAATCTAATTTTACTTACACCGCCGTAGTAACGTCAAACATTTGTCGGTTAGCCACTTTCAGTTAGGATTAGTAATTAACAACACTTATTATTAACATACATACATACATATATATATATATATATAAACTTATAATCTATTAATACAAATATGCCAAACTTCTCCGGGAACTTTAACAAGGTCTTCGGTACATAATATTAATCGAAAGTTATTGTGAACAGGAATCTTCAAAGAGCTTTGTTTTAAGATAAGTAAATTACAATTTTTACATTCCCATTTTATTGTTTCATTACATTACGTTTTATATATATTCGTGTTAGTTTAAATCCGCTATCACTAAAACCGGCTTCTATCGCCTCTTACGACACTAGCATGGAGATTGGGGTTAAGCCACCCATATACGGCCAAAATTATTGAAGTAAAACTCAAATCATCAAATATATAATCATTTAACACCCATTCAATCAGCAGTACCAATAATTAATTACAAAATTAACAAGCAAAGAAGAGAATTAATGAAAACTTATTAAAAAAAGGATAATCTTCATATAAACTTTTTGTTAGCGACAAGTTACAAAATCAACAAACAATCAGGTATTAAGATAAACGAATCACATCGGCCAATAAGTACGGGAATTTGCATCGCTAACGGTGTACGAGGTCGATGATCGGCCGTGAAGGCCACCGCGATGGGCGTGACGTCACCGACACGGACATACCTTATGGCGTGGTCTAAGCAACCATTTTCCTTAATTGTGTATACAAGCTTACGTCATTCTAGCAATTTTACACCTTTTGAAAGATGCAATCAATTCAAATTCAAATTCAAAATCATTTAATCATATAGGTATTTAGTAAATACACTTATGAACGTCATTTTTTGCTTCTACCACCGTTTCGAAAAGGTGCTTTAACAATGAGGTGAAGAAACGGCGAAAGAAACTCCTCAGCACATCTTTTACACAACATATGGTAATTACAAAAGTTTAGTTAAACCTGTGCGGAACTGGTTTCGACACCAATTTTGTCCAGGCATCCTTGTCATTCATGTACTCATCTATACTATAAATGCTTTTGGTATTTATTTAATGTTGACAGCAGACAAATGAGACGATAGCGACAGTAAATAATCATTACATAGTATAAAAAAACGTCTCCCTCTCTGTCTGTCTGAACGCAAAAATTAAAATAAAGTCTTCCATAAATGTTCATATGGTTTTTACCAATATATATTTAACAAGGTAACATTAGGTAGATATATGGGGTAAGCATAAAAATTATATAAAATGTCTGATAAAACGAGTAACTAGTAGTAACAAGTTAGTATTTTTTAACGGAAGGATTTGTAGATGTGGAAGCGACCATGCTGCGGAGAATTACCGGTTTGAAATAAAGTTGAAATTAAATTTTCTTTAATTATTGGTGTATTTTGTCGGGCCACCATAGGTACTTTGCACGAGACTGATACAATCTTGTACTGCGACTCTAACTTGTTCTATTCTACCACGGTTTAACCGAACCGCAATAACGGAAACCTTATAATTTCATGTCCCTCTCACCGTATATCACAGCCATTATCCTCTGAAATTATTTTTTATACGCGTAACTTAAGAAATATCTTTTATTTCCTATACTATTACGATAAAAATTTAAACTTTCTATCATTGTCGATATAATTAATGCACTTACTACCGACTACGGAACTTTTAATTGTGCGTGGAACGACACTCAATTTGCCGTTTAGTGCATAGTGACGGCCGATTTCTACAACCTAACATTTCCTCAATACTTTTTAAAAATCATGTTAATCAACGTTGAGTTCCATTGCATTTAATATGCAGATAAGTAACAAGACCTTAATGCGAGTCTTATAATATAATTTCTTAATTGGCTTAAGTGTTGACATATAACATACACGAGCCATTGCCAAATTAACAGCTGTGGATTTAGTTAATAAAAATAAATAAATAAATCATACTATAGTAGTTGCAACTGCATTTTTCCATTACAATAAACAAAGGTACAAAAGATTGAATGAACTTTACGAGATTTTTATTCCTAATATATACCTATAGTAATAGTGAGTATTGTAATGGAACTTGCAATATCAATAATAATGTATTTATAACGTAGTTGTTATTGTTAATCTCTGAACTGTTTACGGCGATTGAAAAATATAAACAATGTGCGTGTTAACAAAAATAGGTCAAAGGTCAACGATACAACCGCGAAGCAATGAAGCGATTACATCGTATGAAACCTGTCAAAAACAACTACATGAAATGGAAGCCTCAATTTCGTTTCGCCTTTTGTTAATCGAACTGTTTTTCATTTCATTTTCGATTGGGTCCTCTGTCAATGTTCCACCAAAAATTCATTTGCTCTAAAGAAAATATTATATTTCATCAGCCTCTAAGGAAAATTATTAATGAAATTTCTGTAGATTTTTCGTACTCTTCTAAATTTTACATGATGAGAAACGTAAAGAACTTTTTTCATGAACCAATCTGCAGTCAACAGTCGGATATTCGTGATTAATATATTTTTCCAGACGTCTCTACGAGTACCTACCTAATAAATGAGAGCTTTTATTCTCGTATATTTAGTGTGATTTCGATGTCAACATTTTTATTTAAGATGGATCGTTTTATGATGGATTACCTTATTTTACATAATGTTTTATTTATATTTTCATGTAAAATGTTCGTAAAACAAGGCATCCGGATAAAAATACGAGAATCATTTTAGTCGATTTAAGTCTGAGTAACCCAAGAACTACTATGTCCAATTAAGTAAACAGATAACATTTATAAACGCAATGTTCATGCAAATTTCTTAAGCTTTCTCTTACACGTAGACACTATCTATCTATACATATAATAAAATGTTAACCGATCGCTTTCTGTACATGAAGGGTAAATGAGAAAAACTATTATCAGGGCACTTTGTTAATACAATAGAACCCAAAAATAATAGTTGTTACAATTTATGTCTGTTTATATGTGCGTTTGTTCGCGCTAATCTCATAAACGGCTCAACTGATTTCGTTGTATTGCAGCAATGTATTGCAGTAAGAATCACTTAATATTTATATTTCGTTTCATTACAATCAGTCCATATCGCACCTTTAGAATGAAAGTGACTTAACTCAAAATTCCTGAAATTCCAGATTTTACTATAAATTTACATAAAAAAGCCTTCTCTAAAACCCCATGGTGAAAAAGAGCCCGAATTATGAGTGAGAAAGGGAAAAAGGGAAAACCTCATACATCAGTCTTCTTAACTCAAGACCATACATTTTTGAAAACTTTCTTCGTCATTTCCCATAAATTGCAATTTTTGAGTTAAGTCCCTTTCATTCTAAGGGTGCGATTATATAAAAAAGTTATAAATTAATATATGTATTTCTTATTCACAGAACGAAAAACAGTTCTAAAACAGTTTTTCTGAAGCGAACAGAGGGCGGATTGATAGTTACAAATAACAATGTTGCCAGATTGTCATAACTTAGACGACCGTGTACACGAGTCGAGTAATATGATTGAAGTACCTTGAAATAGTACGTGAAAGTATGTATTATCATTATTAAAACAACGTTCGCGCTTTCGAGCTGTTCTTATGTTTACATTATCAGCGAAAACATTTCACAGTCTAGACATTTTGAAGTTTGTTTCTAGACAGAGTGTGATCCAGACGCTTTTAAAGTCCTCATCGAGTTCAATTTACATGTGAATGCTTTAGATGCGGCGGGCAACACTGAACGTTAAGTATGTCTGCTTCGAAAATATGCTGATATTGTTTTTAAAGTCATAATATTATTCATTATTATTATTCTGTAGATAATAGTAGGTAACTATGACAGTTTATGATGTAACATATAATAATCACCATCCCAAACTGTTTTTGTAATGTACTTGGTTCTTTTCTCAGGTAAAGAAAATTTAAGTTCACGTGTGCATTTAAAGAATTAGAGGCATAGACTTCGAAATCGAGATTCTAAAAAGCTGTCATAATATAAAACAAAACTTTTACGTTGTATTAAAATAATTCGGAACAGTCAGATACTCGTAGGGGGGTGAATTAAAAACTGTTTACGTCTTAATTAGGGTTCGGTAAAAAAAATAATAATCACTTTCCTGTCTGAGACGACGAATTGCGTGATGTACCGCTAACGACGCCACACGACCCACATAGTTGTCATTTGTAGATGGACAGGAAGAAAATTAAAACGTAATATTTAATTAAAGATAATCAATGCCGGATGCTGAATGCATTTAACATCACGACCGTTCCACTGCTCAAGGTATTATCACAATCCCTCATACAATAAACGACAAATAACAAACCTCACCCCGCTGGTGAAGTGAGAATTGGACTTTGGAGACTTGACACACCTTTTAAAACCTCGTAGAAAACTCTGAAATATACAGGTCTCCTCATGATGTTTTTCTTCATCAAAGCAAGTGATAATTTAATTCTAATACGCACATGATTTTAAATCCTTGAGGTGCGTGTAGGATTCGAAATCCGGTTCACCCTTTGACGACATTGAAATAACTATGAATATGTCATAATTACTAATTAATGTGTGATGTATTGTTATACAGTTACACTAGGTCTCTTTGAACGGCGCTGAGCCTTCTGCGTTTACATCAGATCATCCGTACAACTTTCACCCCCAACGGCTGCCAGTCCTTTTAACTTTGTGGGCGGCCCATCGAAACTTTTATCGGTTAATTATACGATCTACGTATTTCGTCGTAATCGTTTAATGTACACAAAAAACACTTACAAACTAGAATATTACTTAAGTATAATAAACACTTAACTGTCAATAAGCCCAACAACAATAAAACTTATATAGCGTGCGTTCGCAAAATAAACAACCCCTATTTAATTAAACTGCTTTAATGCTTCATAAATTAATTTTATAGCAAGATTTTTTCGTAGCCCGGGTAAGATCCGTCCAACCCGAACGTATACTAGCACGATACATAATTCTTTTGCAACACCCTCGAGACTCCGCCGAGACACGACACGTCACATTTGCATTGAAGATACGCCGACGGCACCAGAAAATGAAAAGGGCATTCGCGTATAAAAAACCTTTGCTTATGTAATAATATTATGACTAATTAAATTAATTAATTAAAACGCATCGAGGTTCAACGGAATTCATTATTAGTTCGTAATTACAAAAAAAACTAATTTATGTAGTGTAAATATCCATTGCATGTCGGAGAGTTTAATATTAGTGCCACCATCGTATTAATGACTTAGGACACGGATCATCACGTATGCATATGCTATATGAAATCGAAAATTCTTATTAGATTCACTTTTAAATCGATGTCAACGGAACCCGTAGTCTGATTATCACGTCGTGTTTTGCCATCAGTCATTTTCTGTCCCATCCAAGCGCACTATACGAATATATCAAATCAAAATTTTGAAAACTGGTTTAAGTTATGTTTTATTAAGAGCGTTACACAACACATCGTCAATTGAATGAACTTAGTAGTCGACTCTAGAAGTTCTAAAGATATTTATTTATAAATCTATCTAAGAGCGTGTTACACCTGGATACATCAAGTTAAAAGCATTGGGATTCCCTGTGTTGCGGGTGGCATGAACAAATACACACAAATATCATATCACAAACACCCACGACCCGAGAACAAACATACATAGAAACACACAGAGAAATATATAAATTAAATATTTCTTACATTCTTATTGCTTGGTCTGTTTATTGAAACACAAAACAATGAATCCAACATACAACAGTTATATTCAATCAAACCCAAGTATTGGAAAGGAGTTGCATATTTTTAAAATTTTGACAATTTTTATTTCTGTTCTTGGTATGTAATACAGTATTTCTTTATTGATATTAAGTTTCACTACATATGTTAATAGTACATTGCAAGATAATAAAAACAAGCAAGTCGTAAAAACTAAACACAGTGAATAATTGCACTTACTCATATCACTGAAAACGGCCCTACCCATTTCATTTATACAAAGTAATCCAATTTATGTTTGCGACTCATGAGTTAATACAAAACTTTCGTTTAAAATAATTTCTACATCTTTGTGGCGCCCATTGTGAGGTTGCGATTTAAAACTTTTCAGTATTTTCAGTATAAACTTACCTTTTCTTTGCTTCTGGAAAGTTATTATTTTATTAAAAATAGTATTATCAGACTCTTACTCTCTCGTTACTGTATAGTTTCTTATTACATACATAGTATAGTCAAAATATCAATTGCTTATCACTAAACAGAACTTCCAAATAATAATTATACATCCTGTTCCACGGGAATCGTTATATATCCTACGAAGAAAATCATCCTACATATTGACCGAAAAAGTATGCCACAAATATGTCAACCATCATCTAAATATATTCATTGATTACCGTTTTTAATTAATTAATGGATAGCCAAACAGACAGAGATATATCTATATCGATAATGAGATCCATGTACATTATAATTAAAAAAGTAAAATGTTAACTAACTTCTTCCCTAAATATCTATAATGCACACAGTCTAAGTACAATCTATAAATATACCTAACATAATTTTAACTGATCGCTTTCTATACTTGAAGGATATATGAGAAAAACTATTATTGAGGACCTGTATTAACGCAATAGAACCCAAAACAATAGTTGTTAGAATTTATGTCCGTTTATCTGTGCATTTTTGGGCGCTAATCTTAGAAACGGCTTAACCAATTTCGTTATGGTTTTCACTAATTATTTTATTGCAGTAAGCATCTCTTATTATTTAAATTATGTTTCATTACAATGTGTAAATAGCTTAATTCAGTTAAAAACACCTGATTGAAGTATGAAAACTTAACATAATGTGTAGCTGTAATTTAAAAATCATTGAAAATATTTACTGTGTAATGGTTGATTATTATGTATTAAATCGTCAGCAACCAGATAATAATAAAATCATATTCATGATTTCTTTTTAAATTTTCATAGTTCAATATCGCACATTCTTGAATAAAAAACTACAAATAATGAATTACTTGAAAATGGTTCATATTTGGATAGCGGTCATAGGTAATTGGTTGCAAATGATCTCCCCTACATCATCCTAACGGATTGCCAACATATTTCCACTCACCCTTTATAATAAGTATAGACAGTTAAAATATCATCAACACAAAGGGATTCAATGAAGCATTCGGCTATTGTTCATGCATCCTTTGTCGATACCGATACGTTTTCGCGTCACTGGGGCTTCATATGGCTGGGTGATCATTAACAAAGTATGACGATGGAGCGAAGATATGTAACTAATAAAAAGTTCCTAAACAACAACGTAATATAATAATACATGATAGTGTATGAAGGTTGTTATGTTTACAAACATCTGTCACATCACATCATTATAAAAATGTTTTTCTTTTGGTGTATTGTAAGGTAGTCTGGTAATGTTTTTTATAGCGATGAAACAGACTTTTGTACTTGTAAGTAGACGGTTTTAAAATATTAATATTACTAGGAGTATGCACAATAATGAACATGCTACCTATTAAACACCAACATAGGTACTAGGGTGTCATACTACCTGATCCGATACTATGATACCTGTGGTAACTGACTTGAACTACACATTAAAGGTATTTGTTAATTATCATTTTGTGATAATTGGTCACTCAATTCATTGTACAATGTTGTTAAATTTACTTGAGTTTTTTATTACTATCCATAAGTTATCACAAGGTAACCGCTTGAATTCTATTTACATAAATGTGTCGTAAGATATACGAAGCATCGGAAAAGTATACAAATAATTATCCACGTAACAAGCCGTGACAGCAACGTTGATTTATCAATCAAAACAGTTTTTAAGAGATACGATATTTTGAAAATATATAAAAAAAATGTTGCGAAACTTCTAACGTTAAATAACTACATTAAGAGAAATTTATTAAAAGTAAGCACATTCACTAAAACATTCATAAGCCAAGCTTGAAATATTATTTACAAACAGATTTCTACACAAACAAATGTTTACTAAAATAAAAGCAGCAGTAATGAAAAATGCAAAATTAATATGCTTTTCAGAATGCATGCCGCGTGATGGATGCTGTACGGATTTATGTATTTTCAATTGAAAAAAATAATGTCACTCAAACTTTTTCCTGAACTCGTTCAATGTCCAGTACCCAACATACACGGGCCATTTCACCTTATCGCTGATCCCAATAATTTCAACGAACTCTCACTATACTAGAAGTCATACGCTATATGTACCCATTTGTGGTGTAAAGCTTAATACGACACGTACGTTTGTATAGGCAGGCAGTATATGCGATTGTTTAAGATTTACTTTCGATCGTAAATCATATTCGTAATTGAAATCATATACAATATAACGCGTGTGTACGCTCAATTGTTTTACTTTACGAATAACGTGAGTAAAGGTAAATCGTAATCGTAATCGTTTACAATTTATTTTTGATTTGTTTCCGATATCGTAAGTATTTCAGAGTTAATACATTTTACGTACTGTGTAAAACTAGATTATGAATTTTTATCGAGATTTTCATCGAAGAATATCGTCCATATTTCATAGTCTTTCCAATGGATTTTCAAAAATACATATTTATAAAAAAATCTGTTTCATAATAAAGAAACAGTTAAAACAAAACAAAAATTACCAAAATTGGTTGATCCGTTTGCATGTGATGATCTTTCATAAATGCGGCAATGATTTATAAAAACTAGTGTTCGCTTATCGATCAAAATTTTGCTTATAATCATTAAATAATGATGTGATTCCTAATTTATTTTATTGACATCACTAATCACTCACGTACGTACCTGCCAATAGCTACCAAATAAAAATAAATCTGTTGACGAGCAGAGGAGAAAAGGGTTACCTACTGAACTGTCATATTTTTGCCTATATATGTATATGTGTGTATCTATATATATATATATAGAGAGAGAGAGATTATATATATTTTATTCTTCCAATTTTTTTTTTAATAACAATCACTAAATCTAGTCAATGGCAACCAAACAAAAGAAATTTGATTCACAGACACAAAAAGGAAGAAAGGGTACAAAGATTTCTCTTCACGTATTAATATATAGTTAAATTCATGTTGAACTACAACCCTACCTTTACTTTAATACATACCATTACCATATCATTATAATCAGACGCCACCTAACTTCCCCATTCTATGATATGCCCAAAAATAAATGAATAGCATATTTCCTTCTTACTTTATATTAAAACAGTTAAATAAAAAGCTAAAATCTACCTGCTTAATCTGCTAATGTATTTCACAACAAGGAAACATTAATATAATTGAGTTTCGCTGCAAAAATCCGCAGTATTCCTAAAGATTAAACTGCAATTCGTAATACCGCAACGAGGTCATCTCCAGCTAGGGTTGTCATTGCAAAACGTCAAGTTTTAACATGAAGCTAATTGTACAAATAAACTCTGACACTACACACAACATTAAGTAGATATGTTTTAACTTTGCGTTTATTGCTTTAAAATAATAGTGTTGAGCCAAGTTACTATTATTAGTTAATTGCATTTCTTTTCATATTTCTTTACGTTGTTCACATTTCCTCGGGGTCAAAATGCGGACATGACCTCACAAATGTAGATGGTTGGTAACCCTATTTGCCCATCAAAACCGGCCAAGCTTTATACATTACACACTGTCCGTAGATATATTTGTCGACGAGACCGAAATACTGGGTAGCAATACTGTTTAATGCAAAATATGTTTTCAATGTGAAGAAATTTATGTGTATGAACCGAGATAGTTTTCAGAGTAAGTGTGGTGCAATGGCAATTAAGAAAGAAAACGTTAATGATTGCAGAAAAATCCTAAAAATGTTAATGCAGTTTAGAAAAAAGAAGATGAAAATCAAATATATATTTAGCAAATTCGTTTATCAACATATATATCGTATCGCTTCGGGAAACTATACTTCAACAATTACAAATGGCAATCGCACCCTAAATAATCGTTACAAATTTTTATTAGGCGTTAAAAAAATTTTTTTACATACACTTTAACCTTTATACATTACGCGAATTGATATCACACATACGAGTATGTAAAAATATCCTATATTAACTAGAAGTTCCGTTAGATTAAACCCTGCAAATCGTAATCCACATGTGTTTTGCAGGAACCGGGTCACCTACATCTGACGAGTAGCGACATAAGGACAGGATTGTACAGAACAATGCACCGCACTAGAAAGGGATTAGATTTTCAAAGCATTTTATGTCACTCATTTATTCAACGGCACGCGAACCTGTGTTTATTATATGTAGGCAAACAAAAAGTCTATGCATATAATAGACACATGTTATACTGGAGCCAAATCTTACCTCACAAAAAGCCACAGCATAAGTGACTAAGAAACGGTATAGGCCTTCAACCAAATATTGCATGAGGGACGGTCGTCAAATTAGAGCAACTGTCCTTCCCAGACTTTACTCCAAATGTTTTTTTTATTTTGTTGCATTTACATGAATCCGGACCTAAACTAAAATAACAATACCAGTATCTTAGTTGAATACTCATATAATAGAACTCTCAGTCTCATGTTTCGAAAAAATCACCCATGCAAAACCAAGGGAAACCGGTAGACAGTCATAAATTTCAAAGAAGTGATATTCTCTAGAACTAGTTGTAAATAAAACGACCCGTGCCCACTGGAAAAACTTGTATGACTGTGGAGAAAGCGTGCATAATCTCAAATTTCTGTACACGACGTAAGCTGCTTACGTGACGTATTAAATGTTCCTGCTTACTGCTTCTACGATCCCTTATTTATAATCCTTACAACCTTATCAAGAACAAACCGAATGATCAAGAAATGTAAATGCCTTTTAAATACGCATCCATGATTAGTAAGGCTTCACATTTGCTAAAAATAACGGTGCGTTTTGGCCCAGTACACGCTAACATGATGTTTCGCTTATTATATCATTTTTTTAATGTAAATAACCGACAGACCCGCAGACGAACCACCTAATAGAAATGACACCCAGGGACGTAAATACCACTAAAATAAATGTATTTATTTTATTTATTTATTATTAACATACAAGCGTTGCATTACAAGTATTATCAGATAGAGTAAAAAGTTAGAGTTTTACCGTACACCCTACGCCGTCCACTATGCATTATACAATTCACACAATTCCAATTTTATACACATATACTAACGAGAAAAATCATTTAAACTTATTAATAAAAGCAAAGAGGAAAAAGAGAGCCAGATAGGAATCGGGGGACTCATAATTACTCTCTTATGACTCAACGTCACTGCAACCGAAATATGTAAACTGCATTTTCAGAACAGATTCTAGAAGGATCGCAATTGTAATTACCCAGCCAGATAAAAAGTCCCAACCTCTACGCACTAGTACCGTCGGAATTAAACTTACTGGTACAAAGCCCACCGCGCACCCATAGTCTGGCCGCTAATAACCCGAAATATAATTATAACACGCATAAATCCGAAATATCATGTGACTGTAGTTTAGTTTAATGATAATGTAAATGTCACGTTTACACAGTTACACCTCCATGCTACTGTTCATTGTGCCGCAGGTGGTAGGCACACTATACATATATGTATATATTGTGAAGATTTGACACATCTCTTTAAAGTTTACATTGAGAAAAAGAACAGAAATCATTTGCAAAACAACAAAAAAAATGGTTGTCTAGTTACTATTAGTTAATTAATCATAAACTCTAGCCGGTGTTCAAGTTTATTAATAATTTAATTATATTAACTTTGAATTATACGAGATACGTTCTCATTTTTCATTATGAAACGGAGCGGGTGCTGCGGTGTAACTAGTTAATTAAAACATTAATAGACTTAATAAGAGGGAGGAATTATTTTCAAACCCACTAATATTGAAATTAAATTTTATAATGACACAAAGTTAAATAAATAAATAAAATAATTTACGCACACCGGGATTCCATGTTGACATTGACATAGGTAACATAGACAAATAAAAATGAATCATTAAAAATAACTAAAATTAAAGAACAAACCCCTACCATATACATAATTATACCACATAATTGTATGCCGCGTCCGAGAATCGAACCCAGGACGATTGTCTTTGCTACTTTATAGTTATTATATATTGTTCTTAGTAGTCCGTAACGTAGAACGAACTAGGGTCTGACTTTATAATAACAAATTCCAAATTTAACGGCAATTCCAAGATCTTAAAGATCAAAAAGATATTTTTTATGCTTAAAAAGTAAAGCATACATTAAGGAGCTGTCGTACTACGTAATTATACGCACTCAGAAGTAAAAAACTAGTCAAAATTATATTTTCAAAAAATCAGGACGCAGCATATTTATAAAAATCTTAAATATATCCATCAGAATTTAAAAATATAAATAAATACAAAAAATATGCGAATGATACAAAGTAACATATAACGAAGTCTCTTCAAAAGTCCTAAAGGCACATGTCGCAATTTGTCCAATTTAACGGTTGGACGACGACATGTCTATTTTAATGTATTGCCATTGCTCGAACGGATGCGACCTATTTTATGGACGAACGACCGTTATAAACAATGCACCCGATCTTAACTTTATATCGATTTCAAAAGAATCTCCGAAGCCAGCCTGCGATTCGTGCGCTCGTCGTAAATATAAAATTCGAAATTTAAATCGCAAAGCTCAGTTCTATACTATCTATTCTTGGCATTTCGTAGAATTTATAATAACTATATAAACTTTGAAGCAATAATGTTTTAAATTTATTACGTACCTAAGACATAAAAGTTTCAGGACTCAAAATTATACTAAGTATGTTACATACGTTTTGCTTTGAGCTTCAGTGCTACATAAAAATTGTCTTAAGAGGATCTAACAGGATGAGATATTATCATTAAATAGGTAAAATCTTACTTAGGTGCTCACTAAAAAAAGATACTTTTAATTTTTTAAGCACAGAGTACCTTTTCATAATCCAAACATTTCAAACAGTTACATACTGTTGAAAAAGTATGATAAATTTTATCTTTAAATATAAATAGGTTTAATTTTTAAAACAGAAACTTAAATTAATTAGTTTAAATTAATAGGTTTGTTGTATATGTACATATATGTTTCCAACACAGCCTAATGGTTTATCGGGGATGTTTCAATGGCTATTTAATACCATAGACTGCATGCTCGTTAGGCTATTTCATTTCAAGAGAATTAGTTATTTTTCTTAAATAACTTTAAGTCAGAGAACTAGTCCGACTTGCGACCCGAGACCTTATTTACAAGAGAGTTTATTATATAAAATGTATTATATACTACCGGCCCGTCCCGATTTCGTTTAGGTTTAACAAATAATTATTATACATAGACATTTAATGTATACATATATTCTCCTATATAAGTTGATACGGGAGTTGCCCATTAGAACTTTTAAGCGACGCATTAAAATACAACTTATAGGTAAAACTTATAGGTATAGGTCAAACTACGCCATCGCTTCAACAAAGCCCTACAAGAACAAGAAACTCCCGAGGAGTTTTTTTTTTCAACTCACAGATACAGAACGCACTTAAACTGCCTTAATATTAAACTCATGTCCAAGCAGTCTTATCCGGAAAGTAATCATCAAGTTTGAAATAACCTTTCCGCATATGAACACCTTTGACGTGAGTTTTAAATTTATATGGCATTTCTGTCAATTTTAATGGTATTTTATTATAAATATTTACACAACTACCCATGAAAGGGCCACCAGTTTTGCTTAGTATGAAATTTGGAACAATCAGTTTAGCCTTACTCCTAGTATTAATATTGCGAATATTATTCTTCCTAAGAAAACTATCAGAGTATTTTTTAACGTACATAATATTGTCTAAAATATATTGTGATGCTACAGTTAATATATAAATTTCTTTAAAGAGATCTCCAAGGGAATCCCTAGGCCTGAGGTTGCACACATATATACACACAAATATAGATTTATAGATATAGATAGATAGAAATATAGATAGATAGTATATACACAAATATACACATAAATATAGATTCGAATTAACTGTAATGAAATAAAATTTAAATGGATTCAATTACATTAATGTAATATGATAAGAATGATTTTGGTTTATTACAGGACGATCAATCTTGGCAGATATGCGCGGACTTGGTTCCCGTAATAAATTTTTAAACGAAGTCGCGTAAGCCAATCATAACAGTAAAAGAATTTTAATGTTATCATTCTTAAACGCCATTTTGTACGCGGAAGTCGGAATAATTAATGAACAAACATCAAACTAACTAACCTACTGTGTGAATATGGGGCGGTATCGTTTCGCAAAATATTTACATATACTACGATTCAAACACAAATAACATCACGAAATTAAGCTAATGGAAAGCAATCGAAGACCTATAATGTAATAAGCATTCATATGGATAAATTCCATCCTCAATATACAATATTCCTCAATATACAATATTCCTCAATATACCTTGAACAGTAGCAATCAGAGATTTTTAATAGCCACTGGCTGACTTTTGCATAATGCCCTAAAAACATTATTTGAACTTCGAATACTACATAAAATACATTATTACAATACAAAAAAAAATAACAAAAATATACTGTAATGTTAAAAACGTACGACGACAGCCAAGATTTTGAGCATAAATTAAAATTATATTTAATATTAATTTGAAACTAAATTATTATTAGTTTTTTTTTCACTATTTCGGAATCCCACCATTGTTATTATTCCAGAATAGGTAAATATTAAGCAAGCGAGAACAGTCATGCGAAAACAGAGCTGCATGTTCACATGCAAAACATAGGAGTACAGCCGGTCGCTAACATAAAAACAATCTAACAATCACGGTGACGGTTTTTTCCGTTTACTTCCCGACAGCCAAAACGTCAAATGATGTTAAAGAAGTTCCGATTCAAGTGGCGTTTAACCACGTCAAAAAAACCACGAGTTACAAACTCTTTGGTACGCACTACAAATAAATGTGACGCACTACCTACGTTATTGGCGCAACACTGCCATTTATTACTAATGAGCGGTGTACGACAAATTGACAGATATGTCGATACCACACGCGCTGCCAGTGCAGCCAGACTCGTCGGCGACAAACACAACTGAACCTTAACTATGTCATACACAATCCATGGAATATTAAAAAAAAAACAAATACATAATTATTACAACCCACAATATACACACTACGTCAAGGCACCTTGCCGAAACCCTCGTTTATTTATTATCTTTCAAAAGAATTTGTAATATCACTACATTTTTTTTTATTTTAATTATCTTAAAATCACTTTTTTGCAAAAGAGAAACAACAATGATTAAGAAGTACACACAAAGCCCACTCTTCATTTCACTGTACTTCATTCATACACGTGTAAAAAATACAAAATAAAAACAGTAAAGGCCTAGTTAGAGCTGCTTGGGTGAATTTCGGTGATCAAAATGAACCCAGTGCGTACTACGTAAGTGTGAGGATCTGTTTTTATTCATTAGTAGTAGTTGTTTTGGAAAAAAATGAATATAATAGACAGGGTAGAGATACAAATATATAATCCTATAAAGTAATTCCATTTTTCATTAGACATATGCAAGGATAAATACTCAAATATCTTCTTAAATAATTGCGCACATACATCATTAAGTTCCATGTGATACAAAATCTTCAACAAAATAAAAGCAACAATGTAAAAAAATTCATAAAATAAACTATTTATTTACAAAGAAATAATTTAACCTACAATTAAAATTAATATGTTATTTTTATATAGACTATTAATTTTAATGAAAAGTCACTGACAATAAATGAATACTGTTGCCAACGTCACAGTAGGTGTAAATACCTAACTAGTTTCTATGCTCGCAGCACCAGTTTCTATCATTCTGATATCAATATCTTGAAGTGTTATAAACCGCAAAACCAGTCCACTGGCAAGGAAACGAGTAGAAGTGTTTATATTGGTAACTATTTATATGAATTCCGCGTGTTTCTTGGTCGCATTCGTAAGTTTTATAAGCAAAATATTACCGACGACTGCATAACAACAAACTGCTTGGGAAATTAGGGTTTTATAATACATTATTTTATAAGATTTTTAACTATCTGTTTATTTTTTTTAGTTGTATTATATTTATAATAGCTCATTCAGAGTTTTCAAACATCGATTTATTAAAAATTAACATTAATATATTTTTGGAGAATATTTTTATTCACATATAATTAAACACTTAGAATCACCACACACCGCACCACACCGACACCACAGAATTCAAACGAATTAAGTTAAGTACGACATTCTCATAACCTTTATAAATTTCATCCTTATACTGATTAGAAAACATTGTAAGGCACAAGTCAGTATAAAGGTCACAACCTTTTTTTCTACTATGAATCGTACCATCCATACACGAGTGATTGAAGGACTGCGTTTTGCTCCTACGTAACTGACACTTCAAATCAATGCTACATATGTAATTGCTTGAGATATTTTATATTAAGTATACCTCCACAGATATTCAATATTAATAATGAAAGCAAAATTGTAAAGTGAAACTATTATTTGTATGATATTAAAAAAAAACATGCTCTTTATTATAGTGAAGCGTAAATGACAAAGGTACACAATACTCACCTATTTGATAGTAACATCGGAATATCAGCAATAAAAACACAACCCAAGAAATCACAATGGGTCCGTCCTGCACCACTAACTTATCCATTTCTACAACACAAATCCGTTATTTTCACGTATGATGATAAAGAACGATCACGCAACAAACAAGATAAACAGCGAGCAACAAAAACGCTATATTTTTACATACAAACAGAATGAGACGCTTCTTTGAATTGAACGAATATATACAAAAAGCATGTGGGTAGCGCGGGTCGGTGTCTTCGGCTGACACTACAGATATGCGAACGCCGACCGCTTGGCCGCTTGGCAAAGGAGCAAAAACCGACAGACAAGCCAAATTATTTCACCGAAAAAAGTCTTTTAATCACCCGACAAAACTGACTTTAAATACTCCCACAAACACAAACATCCAATGTGAACGAAGCTTGGAACACTATGTCAATTATTCACGCATTGCTAACAGTACAACTAACTTCCTAATTAGTCGGCTGAATGACAACGATGTTCTTTGATTCGATTGCGCGACGTGTAGCCGGAAAACTAAGTAAAACAAGAAAGACAATTCCCGCCCCCAGCGAGGGAGATTCCAATGGGATCGTTAACGAGATAAACGCGCTCAACGAACCCGCGCACTCGACTGACCTGCGCCCGCGCACGCGACCGCCTGACATGTGTCGACAGCACACAATACGCTTGTTAATGATAACGAAAATAAAACACGCCTCCCAGGGAGAAAAGTGAACAACAACCATAGATTCTTGATAAAATACGTCTCTGAATGCAATCCTTTTTGTCCCATTGAACATGGGTCTCGAATTCGCATGATTGGAAAGTTTCAACTGTTAAGGCGGCATCAGCCAAGTGTAATTTAATATTTTCCAAAAGAACATAGTATATCATTATTGCTATTTATAACATCTCAAAATAAAATGTGTATAACCTTTCAAGTTACATTTTAGCATCGACATATATTAGACATTTATGTACACTTATATTCATTTGCATGCTGCTAATTGTTTAATCGTTAATCCTTGCTTATCAATTATTCATCTGCAGTACGTTTTAAATTTGCCGATACCTAATTTCGCTTCAAACAACAGACGACTTACAGTTATTCATTTCTATCATTATACATCTTGCTACAATTTGTTTGCTTTAGAAATTTTGCTTTTGCTTTAGAAATCGGTTTACCTTGTTGTACGATTTATTTATTGGACTAGCCAGAAAAAAGTAATCAAAACTTTGTTTACTACCCTTGCAATCACAATTTCCTTAAAACATACTTGCTAACTTTTATTTACTTTTCCATGGGAACAGTTCCATTTCGCGCTGTAAAGAGTATCCGTTAAAAAATACACAGTATCGTCTAAATTCGTTCAATGGTATCCAGGTGATACGTGAACATACAAACAGACAAAATTCTAAAAAATATGTTTTGGCATTTACATGGAGAATAAATCGTACTGTATCAAGTTAAGAAAAAAAAAGTTTGTGCTATCCTTTACAAATTTATTCATATTCTGATTGAGAAATGTTGCAGAAATAAACTTGGTGCCGATCTGTAAATAAGCACATGAATAGTGAACGGAGAAATAGAGGAGTAGAACTCAAATGAGGGACTATAAGGGACACTTCTAGACCTCCACTTTTTAATAATCGGCACAACTATTATTCAAAATCGATGTCAGCGAAGTAATTTCATACCTAAAACTGGACATTCTTACTGAGATAATCAGTTGACGTTCCATTATGAGATAAGTGATTTCACTGAACAACACGAATGTCACTAGCATACTTTAAAAATTAAGTCCTATATTTCAGTTTATATTACTACAAATAATCTTGTGTTTTAGTTTTTTTTTATTGTATTTAATTAAATAAAAGCTGTCTTTAATGGGGCGGCGTCATCTCTTATCGTCTACTGGTAAGTTTTACTAAACATTGCATGAGAAAAACGAACGTGTCCTGCAAAATACGCAAAGGGAAGAAATTCCAAACTACCATTAACATTCCCCCAGCGGTTTGCTCACGACACAAATGCCATAATAATTTCAAGTCTTTATCATGTTACGTTTGTAGTTTTGCTTTACGAATCACGCTCATAATATTGATTTTGGGGTAACAGCAAGATTTAGATTATCTAGAATCTTCATTAGAACTTCTAAGCTATTTTGGTATAAGAGGTTTAAAACGTTAAATATATTACAGCTACAACATTTACTTACGTCAAGTAATGTACTAATGGTAATGTACTAATGTAAAGAAGGTAAGTTACAGAATTCTTTAAAAGTAAACAAAATAGAATGTGAAGCCAAAAAGATTTCTGATCATATATATACTTTTAATATAGTAAATTAATAAGTAAAAAATCATAGTATTTTATTATAGTATACAATGTAGCCATAGGGTTGTCCGCTAGGTTAAATTATTTTATATCCCTTAGTTCAGTACAACATTATGTCATCCAAACGGATGATATAATGTTGTACTGAATTTCACTATAACACTCCTTTGTTTCTTTTCGATCCCTTCTGTGCAAAGGGTTTACTCAACAGACAGCCACATTCTTACTGCTCGATGTGTGGTATCTCTATGAATTTCAAAAAAAAGAACATCTGTATGAATTTTAAAAAAAGAACATTATCATTCGCGTGCGTTTCACTATCAGAACGCCGTGCGCCGTAAAAAAGTAGGTTATTCGAATCCCCGCCATTTTTCTTCGATATTTTTATTGTTTTGCTTACAAAAAAATGAGCAACTGTTACAAAAATGTGTTACTATACAAAATGTTAAATACTACTACAATCAATAATTCTTTCATTAATACTTAGTTTATTTGTATATACATGATATTAGGTTACTAAGACTGGCTATTTTAATGTTAGCAGTAAACTAACTGTTTCAGAATATTTTATAGAGGATTTAAAGCATAGGAGTAGATAAAGTTGTGTATGCAACTGTTGATAATTATGTATTAAAACACTCATGTGTTACTATTATTACACTTGGCTTCGCCTCGTGTAATAAACACACATTCGTCTTTTAATACCCCTTATTATACAACAGTTGCATAAATTACTATTATTTACAAACTGTGCTTTAACTTGACTCTTTTTTGATACAATATATATCAAAAAAATATATTTAATATCAGCAGTTATAATGGTGTCTACGAGTATAGACCGCGGTAATCCTTTATCGATAGATTATCCATAGATTCTTTTTCGCTTCGTTTTAGAACACGTACACCATACGCCTACGTTGATACTACGTGTATTTCTATAATTACTCTTTGGATTCCTTCATAATTTGATAGGCAGTAAGAGTCCTTTAAAGAACGTATTTTTACTTCTAACGTCATAATAAATATGAATGAATACGGTGGGGTCGCCGTAACCGTACAGGGGTCTTCGGTCTATTCAATCACATGAACATACTCCGCTTACCACATCTGACGAGTTTATCAATGTGGGCGTGATTTCCAATATGTGTGTTTGTATAAGAGGCGTGAAAGGAAACCGTGAACCTTTCGAATATTTCCATTAGCTTATAACGGTTATAAACCAGTTTGCTATTTCACGAAATGTTATAGTATATTTAAACTGTAATATATAATGTCGGAGACAATCATGAATACGGTTAATAAACAGAACGCCACACGTGATCCGAGTGATGGCAGCGCCGGCTGGCGGGCGCTATGGCTGAGCTGTCGGCGTTTCGTTCTTCACCAGAACCTAGTTAACAGGCAGTCGTTATGGAAGCACGCACTCGTGTCTCAACCGTCCTGATGACTAGTGCCTCTCTGCCAGCACTTTTACATGTTTCGTTTGTAATTATTGTTGAAACAGTTAGTTCTTGTGGAAAAGTTACTTTGCTCGAATTTCCTATTATCCTATTATCCGTCCGCGAAAAGATCTGACCATAACGCCAGCAATGATCTCCATACGAATAAACAAGAAATATAATAATGAAACAATTTAATTTAATTACACAATATTGCAAATCGTACCTTTAGAATGAAAATGACTTAACTCAAAATTCCTGAAATTCCAGATTTTACTATAAATTTACTTAAAAAAGCCTACTCAAAACCCCATGGTCAAAAAGAGCCCGAATTATGAGTGAGAAAGGGAAAAAGGGAAAACCTCATATATCAGTCTCTTTAAATTTACTCAAGACCATACATTTTTGAAAACTTTCTTCGTCATTTCCCATAAATTGCAATTTTTGAGTTAAGTCCCTTTCATTCTAAGGGTGCGAAATAAAATATTGTAAATTTGTGCTAGACCGTGTTACTTCTGATGTCTGAGTCAAATTCAACTCATATACTTATACGCATTAAAAAGATTTAGATATACACATTTATTTTTAGTCTTATACGCAATTTCTAATACGCACATAATTTGGAAAATTAAAAGCCCTCGTAGAATTCAAACCAGGGCTGTTTACGGCGGTCGTTTAAACCCCTAGTCTACCACTGCTTCAATAATTCATAACACATGTACATATCTATTTACAATAAATATGTAACTTCAACCTTTTGAAATAATATTCAAAAGCTGTGTAAAAAATGTAATACGAAAAAAATATAAGAACAGTGACACACTTCGTTTGTATTCACTCACATAAATGATATACCGAACAACACTCCCCTTTGCAAAAATTTACTCATAAAGGCTCCATGGGTCCTTCGACCTTGTATCATATCATAGATTCTCCAAATTCTCAGAACTCGGAGAAAAAGCATTTCTTATGTCTGAGAAAATTTCAGATTTATTTACATGCAAGCAAAAAAACTAACCGAACCGAACAGTTCCACAAACATCCAATTATTTACCACCCACAAACATTGCTAAAGTTTTACTCGGCCTGGTTAATATATTACACTGTTTAATGATTAGGTACACATTGAGTTTTACTTCAACGAATAAATGGATTTGTGATACACGATTCAGATTCAAAGATATTTTTATGCCTAAAATAGACAACGAAAAGACGATAGACGGGTCATGTGATGGTATATGATCACTATCATCTTGTTTTATTTATGTAAATAACCGCGAAACGAGCGGACGAGCTATCTGGCGATAAGTGGCCACCATGGACGTAAGTAACACTAAAGGCTTCACTGGTGGCAGTGGTGGTAGGCCAAGAAAGAAAAAGAACGAAAATACAGCAAGTATTTTTAAGCTCCCAACCGGAACACGATGAGTCCCTTTGGCAGCTGACTCAGGCAGGCCGTCGCCTCTTACGGCATCCTAGGCACATCAACAACACGTTGCCAATAAAATTGACGCGATTAGATGTTGAATACATTGTACATAATAATTAGGTAATGAATGAATACATTTTATGTATTTTATGCGCCATATAGTCGTTTATCTGACAAAAAAAAATCCGCAAAACTTAACCGATCATAAGGTACTTTATTATTCACTTAACAAATAATATCATTTTAATAGGACACTAATATTTTAGTACCCATTACAGTCACAGTAATAGTAGAGCTGGGTTTTTATATAGTGTCGAATTCAGACAATAAAACTATCAGTAGAAAATCTTTACATGAAAATGTTACTAATGAGGTTGACACTCACAAACGGAATTTTCTAAAATTGCACGCGGGAATATAAGGAGTTTAAGATAAAACAATCATAAACTGCATTTTAAGACAGCTATGACAATCCACCCGGGAATTTATATTTGCAATGGTTTATTGTTGCAACCAACGTGTTGTTTTGCTTCAAGTCGCTGTCCTTCCATCTAGAAATACTCATTTGTATACAATATAATCCTGACATACGAAATTATTGAACGAATGTATTTTATCTACGTACCCGAGTATTTGCGGAACGTTAACAGCTTGAGGCGTTACTTTGCGGAACTAAATCTCTTGTCACGTAATTAATATAAATTAGCCCGAGTCTAAGCAAAGATCTTGATTTATGATCGTGTACACTTATGTTTATATTTATATTGCACATTTGAACAACTTTTATTTCCTCATGTGTTTGCCACGTAGGTGCAAAATTAATTTAACACGCAAACAAAACAACGTAAGTAAGAAACCATATGTTTCTGAATTATTAATAATAAGGAGTGGAATTTTACGAAACCGCACTTAAGATATCTTCTTCAAAGTAAACCTTTAAATAAGCAACTCATACATTATCCCACGATTAAGGGCTGTTCTCGCACCGCTAAGTGTGTAATAACATCTATGTTCGCTGAGCCACATCAAACACAATTTTAGGCAAATATAAGATCATTACGTACCGAAATTTTTATATAATGTTATCATGCAAAAGACACTGAAGTTGCTTTATTACATCGTCAACTTTTATAACAAAAAATTCGATTTCGATATTGCTAATTCAAATAATGAGAAAATTTAGGAGCCCTATCATTTAATGTTATTCTTTTCATTTAATTTAAATGCGAACTGTGCTAAAAGGAGTCTTAATAAAATAATCATAGTAATTATTTTTTTATTGAATATAAAACAGAATGTAATTGTTTGAACGATCAGCGATTTTCAAGCGTCTTTGAGACGTGGCGAAAATTGTTATTGTCTTTTCTATGACAACAAATAAAACCGATATTAATAATCTCTGCGTAATTAGCATGTCGTTTTAGAGTTCACCGCTGACCCGGCGACACGAACATCAATATTTTAAAACTTCAGATGCAAATAATATCTGAGAACTACATATTAATACATTTATCTGCCACATACATAAATATCTGAATCAAACCCGAAACGCATCTCTCGGCAATCTGGTTCACTACTAACGGAGCTATTGGATCATCTAAAAATGTTTTAGAATTATTCCAAATTCAAATCAATTGCATATGCAACAGAATTCAGACTGAGATGACGAAAATTAGATATCTATGGAAGGAAAGGACACACTGTGCCGACTCCAAGTGATTGGGATGAAGGCCGGAAATGATGATGCAACAGAATTAACTTCACATAATAGTTTCTTGTAGATTAACAACAATATTTTGGAAATATGTATACTGTCACAAAAATATTTATAAGAATCGGAAATGTAAAATTTTGCCAAAAAAAATTGAAATTAAATTCAAATATAATTGAAATATTGATAAAAGCGATATTAAAAAGCGATGAGGTACAGTTGTGTGCAATATATGACCATCGTGCCTCAGATGGTTATATGTTACATCTCCGATGAGTAAATAATATTTTCATAGCCACTTCAAACGTCATTATGTAGGTTACTGTAAAACGTGAGTATTCGGAAAGTTACATAGCCCTCACGGGAAATCAGAAGCATTCGCAAACGTTTCCAACGCAAGAACATTACGACAACACATTATACGAAATTACATGGTTTATGAGTAAACAAGAACAAATTAGAGAACTATTTAACTTGTGCTCGAAACTTCGTTATATGTTATACTAACCAACCGCCCTCGCTTCGCTTCAAATAAACCACACACTACCCTTAGCAATACCACCTGCATCGCTATGCATGCACCTACACAAGTAACACTAAAGGCATCAAGTGATGCATTGTCGGCCAAGAAAGAAGAAGGTAAAAAACAAAATGCTGGCTCTCAAGCACCCAGTCGGAACACAACGAGTTATTTGACGGCTGACTCAAGCAGAGGGTGGTAGCTGATATTAATGACTTAATAATAATATTGATCATATACATATAATTCTTACGCAAAACCCTACCATCAAGCAGGCTGGCTTCTGTCACCTCTTACGAAACCCTGTTCTGCCAGCATAGCATTGGACTTCTGTATTTTAGACCGCCCAAATACGGCCAAAATCATTCATGTACAGATAGCGATCAATTAAATTTCATTATACGAATAGCTGAGCAATTACTATAATAAAATCTTCTAGTCTAAATGAAACACTGTAGTCAGACTACATTTTTATATTCTTCAATTAATCAGAAATTTTGAATCGATACATAAAAAGAGAAGAAATGCACGGGTACTGAGATAAAATATTTTCGGTGTTTATTATGTCGTACTTTAAACAATAAACAATGTCAGTATTTAGAGAACTCAATGGAATTGATTAATTTTATTCGAAGTACCAATTTTTTCATAAACATTTCACGAAAATCAAAACTGCGTCATCCCTATTTATTATTCATTTTGGTATAACAAGGGATCATTAACATTGAATAAAGAATAGCAGGTCAAGTCCAGATCGGGCTCGCGTTGAAGGTATACGATTTCCTATTGTACTCAAATGTATCCAGGAGTATTTTCAGTTTCCCGTAAAAAAATAATTGTACAATTATTCCTGTAAACAATGAATGATAACATTTCTATTCATTAAACAATTTTAGGTTCAATCGTTTTGCAAATAATAGGAGAGTGTAGGTTGTACGTCAAACGGTAGGTTAAATTTTCGTGCACTTGACAATATATAAAAAAAATTGTGTTGTGATTTATTTTTCTTTTTTGTATGTTAACCCCCGAAATTAGCTACTTGTTAGTGTCCTTACTGTGCTCATATATATGATCCGTCATTCTGTCTGTACGAGCTCTTTTTATGTATTATATCAAAACTTTTTCCATCAAATACCTACATTCCGAGAAAATCGCGTGTAGCAGATGGATAGACAAGCGAGTGACTCGATATGTTCCGGTTTTGAATAAATTTGTAAGATCCCAAAAGCAAGCTAACTTGAGCCAATTCTTTCATAATATGTTTGCTAAAGTTGAAATTACACGTTCACAAATATGTTCTTCAAGATTTTAAGAATCTTTTATTCTTAAGCTCGTTACACATTTCAGAAGCCTATATCTATATTATATCTTTATGAAAGGCCTTCAAAGGAATAATATCAAATGTACTGAAGAGAACTTATTTGAATTATGGAATTATATGGAGAAATATATATATTTGCAAGTGTCTAAGTTCCAGTCGGTCTTCGTAACATTCTTTAATTTTTTAAAACAGCAAATATGTTTTTCATTTACATTTCAAATACTCTGTTTTTATAGACTCGCGTCGCTCCCACGACACTGGGTACCTTTTGAAGGTTTCCCCCTCGAAAACAAAGAAAAATTTTAAGAATACAGTATGAAACTATAACCGATTCCAATCAGCATAAACATAACATAAAATTTTTATTGGAAATCTTAATTCTACTTCCACTAACTTTTAACATAATGGAATTTATAACAATATAGAATATGGTTCTCACAAAAGATACAATTATTATAAAAGCTCTTTTCGTTCAGCTGAGTTCAACAAATACTTTGTAAACAATTTTGTATCCATTCAATGACCTTTCACAAAGATAAATTTTGCTAAAGCTGTATGAAGCTGAAGCAGCAGAAACTAGGCTAAACAGATTAAATCGCTCTTTTAATGGGGTTTACAGTAAGCAGGCGATCTAATTCTGAGCCACATATTTTATCGTGTCAATTTGAACCTAGATTTTACCAGCAAGGCGACCGCATGGGTTGAAAAACCTCGTCTGTTCCACCCGTGAGTGATCAAGATAAAATTTAGTTGTATGTATGTACATAAACATGGGAAAATAAGTACTTAATTCATAGGAAGAAAAAGTACACGAACACACGTAGACTTCAGTCACGCATGCATGCATGTATGCCCTCACGCAAATCAATCAAAGTTAAAAAATAAATTTGTTAAAGACTTAAGATATAATCATTTCGTCATAAACATTTTTACTCACAAAAAAACATTTTAGGCTCTAACTTACTTCTACCTAACCTTCGGGGTCAACAATTAATTATTAAACATAAACAATTCATATACAGCATACGTCTATCCGGAATAACGTAACTTTCAAGTAGCAAAATAATTTTTCAAATAGGTAGCGTGGTTACGGAGATTACCTTCCGCATGCACACACACTTACAAAATTAACACTAACAAGCGAAGAAGATTGCTTACTTACAGGTGGTCAGTTTGCTCCTTTGTAGAGTATTGACAGAAAATAAACTACCCCAAAACCTATCATAAGTTGATCTCGAATTTTTTTATAAAAATAAATACTACTTTTAAATGTAATAAACGACGAGTTTAATAATAAACATACACAAATTTTTAATCATTTGTATTCTGTCTATCATTTAGTATAGGTATGCTTCAGAAGGAAGACTTTCGTCGAGCGGTGACAATAAGTTTTGAAGTGAAGTGACGAGCTGTCCACAACGTTTGGGAATGCTATCACAAGACTGGTAATTGTGTTAGGAGACCGAGAACAGGAGGAGCTCGAGCTATAACCGTCCAGAAAGAGCGGTGTATCAAATTGCCTGCACGTCGGGAGCGTTAAATAATCACCCGGGTCTAACCAAATCGATACGGCAATTTACTGGCACACAAGTTTAAATGTATGTTCAAATCAATCAGTATCGACTTAATGATGATAGCCGACGATCCAGACCAACCTACTAAATCAATGTAACCTTAAGACAATAATAATAATATTGCTTTAATAACATCCGCTTTTGTTGTGGACCGCCTGAGTTACAAAGTATTGCATAAGCAAGGACACGTTATTAAATCTACATCGCGGCACCGGCGTTGAGGTTCACGGGGTCAAGAACGGAACCTTGCACTGTCCCGGGGACTAGAGCTTGCAGTGACCTCGAAAGCTTATTCGCACAGGTATACTGTATACATAATGTATTTTTATGTATTTAACAAAAACACGCAGACTATACTGATTTTATTTGTTTCCTGTTATTGAACTATCCTATCGCCTATTTGTGCTTTGGTACTTGTAAATCAAAAGCTTAGGTTCGACTTCGGTCAGCGCCATAGACAGATAGGTGTTTCAGGATGGTACTTGTAAGCAAAAGCTTCGGTCAGCGTCACAGACAGATAAGTGCTTCGGGTCTTAGCTATTTGTGTTGTCGTAATGTGTGTCCATGCTTTGAAGCGAAAGTCGTAGATCGAAAAGTTAGTGTGAAATAGTTTGTTTTATAATATTTCCGTGTACACTTTGATCATAAAATAATGGCATCAATCCGCACTACTTAAAAAGATCTAACTTGTTCTCAAATAGTTAGCTTCTTCCAGTTGTATCATACTGATTAGAAAAATAGTAACCAATATTTCACACGAACACGGAATTGAATGAAATGTAACCAAACCTTATTACAAGTGTTAAGCTTAACAACCACCGCCGATGTAGCATCAAAATTGCTTAATGACTTTACACAATACACTGATGACACACATATTTAAACATTTAAATGGACAAGTAATTAAAGCCACGAGTAAGGTAACGTTGTATTACCATTAGGTTGTGAGAAACTTGGCGGACTGAATGGTTATCGCCGCCTTGAGTCAGTTCGAACGTCCTCGGGAGATCTATTTAATGCATTTTTAAGAACCCCAAGTTTATTTCTATCAAGAGCACGTAGCCTCACTTAGCTTCGGGAAATAATCGTACCAAACATTAAGCTCTAGCTGGAGCTATTAAGCAAGACTAGATGAGTTTCTCTTATAGCAACGTTTTTATATTTATCGTCTTGCTCCGCATGAATATGCATTAGGTATTATAACGGCGAGACGTGACCGTCGTAAAGTGTGAATATGTCATTGACGTTCAAGCTGCAATTATTACAGTCATGGTAATTACAGTTCTAGCAGTTCTGCTTGAATTATTCATAACACATTATGTAGGTTAGAAGAGCATCCCAAAGGCGGAGATAATCAATTGTATTATTGACAGTGTCTTATATTTTTAATACAAATGATAAATAAGCCTTCACACGTTCACGCTAAGATTGTTTGAGTTGAGAATATGCATCATCACAAGTGACTAAAAACGAAAACAAATATATTTTTACACATAAGTGTCTGTCTTGGTCGGGAATCGCATCCAGGACCGTTCACAGGCAAACGTCTAAAACATATTATTTAAGATATCGTTATTATGACAATCCATAACTGTTTATGTTGAACTCGGCTCTCCTTTAACATTGAGCGGGGTAACGAACATAATATACAACCTCCTTAGCCATGCCAATGTCACCACTAACTGGGCTAGAGGCTCGTTGATTAATAAGTGTGTATTGAACACTCGGTTGTATCTACGATAGCCCTAAAAGGTAATAAATACACTTAATTTCAAACGAAAGTGCGATGTTATGTTCGCCATAAAATTCAAAATAATGTAGGTCTTGCCACTTTTTAACCGACTTCAAAAGAGGAAAAGGTTCTTACTTCGCCTGTATTTTTCCTTTTTTGTTGGAGAGGACATACTTACCTTTTGGTCCCACTTAAAATTGAAAAATATCACCTCTAAGGGTAAAAAATTGGAAATAAAACCAAAAATATCACCTTCTTCGCGTTTAAATCGGTTTGTTTTTGTTAAAATATTTAAATACATAAAATTTTCCTCTATTTCGAAAAGACGCGTTATTTATAGAATAAACAGCATAAAAACACCTCATTACATGTTTTAAATCAATATAATACATATTAATTACATTGACAAAAACGTCTCATACCGCATTTTACATAGCCACTAAGACCAGAACTATATGACTATTAAAATGTTCACCCATAAAAAATAAAAATAACATATGCATTGTAGAAGTCATCGAAGGTGCCATGAAGTTCTAACTAATTCCCAACCGGACACCAGTATGAAACAAAAAGAGAATCTCGTTATGTCGTAACCAGAATAAAGACCAACAATGCGAATTGCAAAGTCTTAGGAATACTTCTAAAGAATTAAGTTGTAGTTCGCAAACAACCTTGCCCCTAATACAGCCCGCGGCGGTCGTCTCGATATTTCAGTAACATGTCCCAGTGTTACGTTAATAATATATACCGCCCACAGAACTCGCTCAGCTCACAAGACTGCTCAGATGCTGTCAGGTACCTCTAAATTACTACGTCTACCTGCCCTTTATAAACGACCCCTTTTAATAATAAATCGCACTGTGCTCCAACGATACGACACATTACCGCTCAATACATCATGCAGAATTCAAATCTTCGCCTTTGTGTTAGAACAAGTTTTGCGAACAATATTCATGGCACATCTGAAGTATCAAGCTGCGCAGAACAATGGCTTGAAATTTGAATAACGCCATTACTATTTTGCACGTAAGTGGGAAATATCAATTTTAATGCTGGAGAAAAAATAATATCAGGGTCATACTGTTGTTTGAATTTTACACATGTTTAAAATAAAGTAATTGCTATTTTTGATAATTGAATTTACTGACCGTACATTTAGTTTTTGTGAATATCATTTCTTTTCCATTGCTACATACTTTTGAATATTGTGTCTTTGCAAGAGATTTAATTTAAAGCAAAAGAGTTTCTCTATTAGTTATATATTAGTTGGGTCTGATTCATAATTTTATTTTCGTACTGGAAATAACCAAAGGAATAACAATAATATGGAAGGGATCCGGAAATTTATTTACTTTGTTTTCCCTATATAAAAAAACCTTCTTCCCGTGACAGCAAAAATGACAATGAAAAGTTATTACGGATTTGAAATTCATTACAATGCAGTGAGAAGTCGAATTCTATAGTATCGATACATCTAATTTAAAAAAATATATAAGCATCAAAGGAACGTTTAATTTAAGAATATTTACGGAAAAATAATGTAAAACTATGGTTTGGTACAATCAAAATCTAATAAGCCAATAACGAAGCTTTTATAAAAAGGCACAATCATAATTGAACAATTATTTAAATTTTAACTTTATTAGTACTACATAGTTTTAAAATCGTTCATAGCTCAACAGATCGTCTCGATAGTAAGCACGAATTCGTAAGTCATACCCAAGTATAGGCAAACGGAGAGGTGCTGTCTCCGCACCTAATTTAATTTCTACATTTTGGTGTTTGCATATTTAACAATCAATCTCAGTTACATAAAGACTATTCAGTGTCGATTTATAGAATACGATACTGAAAAGTAAACTTACTATAGACCAGAATTTGTGCAAGGTCACAGGAATAAGAACCAAAAAAGGACAGACTGGCACAGTGTTCCATTTAATGAAGATCAAGGACAACCCAGGACCAACATTATATATATAGATAGATGAATTTACTTAAAGAAAAATATTTTCCACTTATATGTGGTGTGTGTGTAAATAATAATTAATCGGCCTCAAAAAGTTAGCAAAACCCTTAGACAATATTCAGAACGATATTTTTTTCACGGTAAGTTTCATGGTTCAGGCTTACCGGGGACCCGTCATGTAAAATAATGGGAACGCATTCCTCAAGGGTGACGCGGAAATTTGTCGTACGACAGAGAACTGACTCACTCACTCATACACAGATCACTCCTACAAATATAATAAAAAATAAAGAAGTCAAACCGAGGTTTGGCTGAAAGATGTTTTTAATACAAGCATACTGATCTATCGATGATTATACGTACATTTTCTGTGTATACTGTTTCAACTGAATTATGTTAAATTTATGTTTATAAATAAAATGTCGTTAAACTCAAAGGACACAGTGGGAGCATCCGTGAGTAACAGCAAGTTTGCAATTAATATGTAAATTGTGAGATGTCAATGAAGAGCGAACGCTCCGTAATTAGCACCTTATGCCAAACAACATTTTCATATCTTTTTTTAAACTGAATCATGAGTACAAATGATGTTGAATTACGTTTCATCATTTACCAGGTTTACAAACTATTTCTTTCAATGATTTGTAATAATATCGTAATGACCGGAGAAATTTTTATTTTGTAGAAAAAATTCATGTAACTCCTTCATTAGCAGGACTAGATGGTATAGCCGAAAAACACACACGTCAATACCTAATGTGGTATTTAATAAATAATCTAATATTAATACAAAGTTAAACAAATTCTCAAAGCAACCCATTAAGGCAATTTTAGCAAGGTCGAAAAATTATGGGTGATTGTAAAATATTATGAGCAAAATTACAGAGCATATTATGCACCGATTGGTATCGTTAAATAACAGTCGTTAAGGCTTATCGGTAGCCTAATGTAATGGGTCTTGTTAGTAACCTGTGTATAAGATTCAAGGTGCAATGACCATTTAATGTCACGTCTGCCGTATTCAACTCCCATATCAATAAAAAATATAGCGAATACACTGGACGATCACTTTTACTATACGAATAAAGTTCACGTACGCATTGGCAACAGTGTTGGCACTGTTGGGTCGGTCTTGGGCCCAATTTCTACCGTACTACGGTCACGGTCGGACAACCGAAGCAATGAACGTGACGTTAATAGACCGAGGGCATCTCTTTGACATTGGGAACCTGACCAATCAGCTACCAATATAAAACAAAAAAGTTCACAGATTATACAAGCGGGCGGCGTGAAACTTTTCAAGACAACTTATGCTTTAACCAATCTATTAATAGTTTTTTTACTTGATTGTCAAAACTGCCCACTGATGGCCTCGGTGGGCTCAGAAAGGGAGGAGTTAAAGCCGCCATTTTACTTAACGCAAGCCTGAAAGTTTATTAATAATGTTAATTTTAAATAATATTATATCACATGATCTCACATGAAATCATCAATATTATAGAATCACTTAATGCTTATTATAGGTGTGCTGACGTATGCAAAGCTTTTCATCATTCATTACCAACAACACACTAGGTCGTGACTGTTTAACTCTGGTTTTAGTGTTAGCGTAAACATTGACTTGTCGAAATATCGACAAAAAAATACTCGTTTTCATTTTATAAAGGTAGCGTTACAACAATGTACTGTTACGCGGTCATAACGCGTCGTGACCGCGTAATGATTCGTTTAATTTCAAGATTTTGTGCGACATCGATATGACCCTACGTACAAATCAGCTATTGATACTGCAGAATCGCTATTTAAAGAGAGCAAACAGTAGAGATAATAAAATACGAGCTACCGGATACCACTTTATTGCCAATCAATCCATTGATCCGGCAAACAAATGCTTCTTAATGAACCAATGTATTTAGCACGCTCGTTGATAATCCAATATGTTGGCGATTAGTGAATTTAGTACAATGAAATACTAGTATTGAGAGACAGTCAATTATTAGTAGTCAATTAGTAGTAAAAATAAAATTATACTATGTTTAACATAAACAATTTGGGACTCTTAAATGATCACGCAGGTCTGTCTAACTCTATAAATCTTTCCAGCCCATTCGCATTTTTCAAATTCTACTGGACGGAATAGATTGGACAGAATATGGTACAATTTAAGTTGAAACTCTCAGTCACAAAAATATGTAGTATCCATAGTTAATATATTAGCATAATAGAGGAACACAGTGTGCGAGTGAGCTTTCGAGCTTTACGGAAAACATACTTGCAAGAAAGAGATGCAAGAAAATTTTCAAACTATTTACTCTTCATTAGTCTTTTGTCAAAATATAGCATTTTGTTATAATACCATTTCGTATATAAGGCTTGCACAAAATCTATCGATAAGAGGATAGTTTTTAAATAGGAATAAATATATATTTTCCTAAATTTGTTCATATTTTGAGTTTTAAATTTCCCTTACAGCTTGGTAAACATATTAGTACAGAAAGTAGATTAGACTGTTATAAAACTGCATCTTTGGCTTTTCAATAGCATTAGCTCCCTAGATTGATAAAATTTGGCGTATTTTATATTATTATGATATGACAATATCCGGCGAATGTGATATCATATTTATTGACTAATTTTACTACTTCAAGGTTTCCGGCAAATGCAGTTCAAAAAGAAAAATGAATTCGAATGTTGAGCCAAATATTGCTGTTCCATACTTTTTTTTCCCCTATTCTATGTTTCACAATGTTTTATGGGTCTCACAGAGTTCTTTGTATGATTTGCAAATATTTTATGTTACACTGGTTTTTTTCCTTACGTCTCGTATTGCACTCTGTCACCCCGCTATTTGATACGGTGTTTCAGATTGTATACGAGTTTTATTAATTTATGTTCCATACATTTAAACTCCTGGAACGAATGCTTTTGAATCGGCTGGTAAATCTCGTGGATCCGAAAGCTATCCGAGAACAAGCCGGTTTCAGGCCAATTAAGTCCTGCTGCAACCAAACCCTTAATCACACCCAACATATTGAGAACAGGTATGAATTAGGCAAAGTAACCAATGTCATATTTGTCGACCTCTGCGGAATATGATACCGTGAACCTGAAAGAACTGGTTGCAAAAGTAAATGATCTAACTAAGTACCAGCGCTTTGTGTTACTTCTTAGTGAGATACTGCATAACCGCCGCTTTCATGTTCACTTATTTACCGAAAAAAGCAGATGGCGTTCACAGAAAAATGACCTCTAGCAGGGTAGCGTGCTTGCCTCACTCCTCTTCAATATTTACACAAATGACCAACCTTTGACCCCGGGAATGACTCGTTTCTCTATGCAGACGATCTCGCATTAGCCGCACAGTACTACGCCTTTGAAGAAGCTGAAGAAAATTTTACATCTGTACTTGTGGACCTAAGCCATTATTACGACAATAATGCGCTAAGGCCCAATCCAAGCAAAACCCAATCCTGAGTATTTCACCTCCGCAATCAGCAAGCGAATCGTGCCCTAAACATAGAGTGGCAAGGAGCCAAAATTGAATATAACAGTTACCCTAAATACCTTGGTGTTACTATACACCGATCGCTGACATACAAGCGTCACTGCGAAAATATCAAAAATAAGGTTTAGACGCGTAACAACCTCCTCTGACAACGTACTAGCTCTAAATGGGAAGCTACTCCGCAAGTGCTTGGGATGACTGGTTTAACACTATCCTTCTCTGCTGGAGAGTACGCAAGCCCTGTATGGAGCCATTCGGCCATGCAAAACAAGTGGATACAGCTCGAAACGAAATCTGCCGGATTATTATGGGCTGCCTTAAGCCGGCCCCGGTTCAGAAACTGTATCCCTTGGCAGGAATTGCGCCCCCAGACATCCGCCGAGAAATAGCTAGCTCCCTTGAAAGAGCCAAACTTAAAACTGATGCTCGTCACCCAATGTTTGTCTATTCCGGAGTGACTCAAAGGCTACCGAGCAGAAACAGTTTTATGAAATGGGTAACTCCTGCAGACACATTCGATGTCTCAGAAGCACGCTGTGAATTGTTGCGGGAGAGGTACCCTCTTGCTTCCTTTGTCCCTACCTCGGAAACTCTTCCGTCTGGACACGATTTACCGTGGCCAACATGGAAAACTTTAAATAGGCTCCGGACATGAGTTGGCCGCAGCAAAGACAATCTGGGCAGGTGGGGCTTTTCTGGGAGAGGAAACGATGCATGCGTGTGTTGTGCCTCCCCGTAAACAATGGAACACCTATTGTCCTGTCCCGCTTGCCATGACAGCTGCACACATGAAGTCTTCCTGAGAGCCATCGAAATTGCTGTCAGAGTGGCCAAGTTCTGGTCGGGCAAAATTTTTACTTGTATCGTTTCGCAAAGAAAATGTCGACAGTTCAAGGTTGTGAATTTGACATCACTAAAAGTCACTCACACGAGTGTCATTTTCACATAAATGCACATTTATGTTTTGGTGACGCTTTGATGAGATGAGTGTTCGTCTATTACGTTAGTATATCATGTTTATGGTATTATCAGAGACAATAATTATAATACTGAGCGAAAATCAAATTTACACGAAAAAGCTGACAATACTCCTGAATATATTTACAATACAGAACTCTGTTAGTCGCGAGTTCGATTGAGAATAGAACAGTTTATTTTAATAGAATTGACAAACAAGTGTTTTAAATGTCAGTCATCATATGCTTGAGGGTAATCTTAGGTTCAAATTTTGCACGTAAATGTATTTTTGAAAGTCATGTGCGTATTTATGTAGTTAGTTATTCAATGAGTCAATGAAAGAAAACATACAGAGAAAACCCGCACATCCTGAGCATTCTGCATAATGTTTTCAATGATGTAGCACCCACCGTACCCACCCGTACGTGGCCGGGGTCTATATACTTTATCCACAATATATTATTCAAAAACTAAAAAAAAATATTCTGAGAGGGACATCGAGCTCGTCAGTGGACCATTTTTAAGGATAATAATCAATTTCAACAGTGTTTTATTAGAATACTTAAAACATAACCTTGCACTAGTCAAGGATTTAAAAATAACATCAATATATTTTCCCACAAAACCTAGTGAAGATTACACCAAAAGATTCAGACACTAAGCAATATATATACATAGTTAATGTTTCCGTTTGTATGAGAACTATATCGATCGGAGAAAATATAAGTTAATCGATGGACGATGTAACTCACCGTCTGTATCGTTTCCAGCTGCCCCCGGAGTCCTCTTCGGCGTGCTCGAGGTGCGCGGCGTAGGTTGCGCACGCCGGCATGGCGGCGTGCACTCTGGAACTTTCGCTCGCTGGAAAAAAAATAACATTTCATACATATAATAAACAAGTAGGTTATACTATAGAAAACATTGAAAACACATTTTTTTTAATTATGAACATAAGCAACCGAGTTACTAGTTAAATTGATGAATAAAGTTTATTTTACACTTAATTTTGTGAACTTTAAAAATCAATCATCTGTATAAACAACATTTCCACAGAAGCTCGCAAAGTATAAAAGGTAAATCTTGTTATTAAGGAAAGAATGTTAGTTAGACAGATTGGTAGTTAATTTATTTCAGAGCAGGCATCAGAGATAAAGTACTTAATGTTGAGCAACAGCGATATAATTTAAGGACGGCAACGTAAACAAATCTATTTGTTATTGTAAATATGATTACTCAATAGTGAATGATTACTCAATAAAAGTTTAATTACGTTCATCGTACAATTCAAGAAAAAGGAAAATGATTATTTATAACACTGCGCCTACAAATAAACCCAACTGTAATTACAAATTACCAGGAAAAGCGGACAAGAAATTGTATATTAAATTAAATCTCTCTCTTAAACGTATAAATGTAACTCTATACTTGCATAGGCTAATTTATTTATTTGGAGATTTATGCTGACTGTAAAAGAAACAATCACGTTACAAAAAACATAAGTCCACGGAGCAAGTTATTGTGAATTTTTAGTGGATTCCTACACGATAGACCCACCCGTGCTCTCAGGGGAAATCCACTACTCCGGCCGTTCAGATGGGCCGCCCAGAACAATTCCACCGTAACATTTTTTTTTTCCTTATACATATTTTCCTGTAACGTACCTAACAGGGGCTGCAACGACTATTTAATAGGACATACGCAAGGTTGCCCGAGCGTGCGTATACTACGCACGGCTCTCCATGTTTTCAGGCTATTTAATCGCGCTATTAGGTTTATCATAACTAGCAAACCTTCCTCGCTTCACTTCAGAAAACGCCTTACGCGTGTTAATAGCACCTGCATTGTTTTTATTATTATTATGAATTTATATACTGATTTATAACTATTTTATTTATGAAAGAATTGAAATGAAACTAGCTTTAAATATTAAGTGATGCTTTATCGCAATACGTTGGTGATAACCACAACGAAATCTGTTAAGCCGTTTTTGAGATTACCGCGCACAAACGCACACACAAACAGAAAAAAATTGTAACAATTATTGTTTTGGGTTCTTTTGCGTTAATAAACGCTCCTAATAATAGTTTTTCTCATATATTCTTCATGTACAGAACGCGATCAGTTTGAATTTAATTTAATTTAATATCTGCCACATTTGCTTTGTACGCTACAGTAACAAGAGCACTCTACGTGTTGGACCTGTATCCCTACGCAAGCCTTATAAATTACCAGGTTTACTATAGACCTCGTGAAAAAATTTGAAAGACATACATACGAAAAACTAATCCGAAAAATACCTTTAAAAACGTTCAGATTTGTTTGCCTTGATTAATTTACCAAGTAAGTAAAATTTTATCCCGCTCCTCTGCAGAGCGACTTCGCAAACTAATTAATACTTTGGCAGAAAAACTACTCAGGACCGCCCCGATTAAACGAATACACATCCAATAAGGGTTGAAAGATATTGCCAAAGATCAAGAGCAAACCTTGAATAGGATTCGATTACCCGTAAACGAGTGTTTCGTTTAATAAAATTGGAAATACAAGAAAGTTGAGTGTTTGTTATAGTAATAAATTTAAACCTTTCTATAGGTGTGTCACATCACTACAGATACGGCACAGCACTAAACCGATATAGTCTGTGCATATTTTAAATTTTTAATTGAGTCACGTGATAATTTCTTCTTAGACCGACACTTGTCTTCATCGCTTGCCGTTTTTGTTAAACTATCGTATCGTTATCTACATTTTGAAATTAATTTCTCTTTTGTAACTCCAGTGTTCAAAAGTGAAAGACTGTGTTATAATTTGAAAATATTTTTTAATCAAAACTTAACAGTTCTGTAAAAAAAAATTCGACTCAATTATCTGGAGGAATATTAATAAGTACACTTTACCGATAGGGCTTTGATCTAAAATATTGAATTTGCTTGTAGCAATATTTTTATAAAACAAAGCCGTGTAATCCATCTGTGACTAATACAAAACCGCAGTTACTTTGCTCATACTACATTTACACAATACGGGGTCTGAAGTTACAGAGTTTGTGGAGAAAACGTCACCATAAAGCAGTTGTATCTATTACCACCAAGTCAAAACAACACGAAAACTAACAGAGACGAATCTGTGCATTAAACGTGAATAGGCTTTGTTATAGATATAACTTAAGATATAATAAAATATTATTGGTCATTAAATGGGGCACTTTCTCATTCTGAGAAATGGATCTGTATAATAATACAACATAACAAAATAGTAAATTAAAGTTACTATGAAAATGCAGTTTTTTTTTTTTTTACACACTCACCCTCGCACTAGGATTCCCTGTGTTGCGGGTGGCATGGACATACACAATTATCACATCACAAACACCCATGACCCGAGAACAAACATTTATCTGTCACATAAATATCTGCTCCGACCGGGAATCGAACCCGGGACCCCACGCTCGGCAGGCAGGGTCACTACCAACTGGGCTACGGGGTCGTCTATTATTATTATTATTATTATTAAAAGAGTAATAAACAAATTTTGACTGCTTTTCTATAAACTGTAACAAATGAGTAAGTTTTTATATTGTCTAATAAAATTTGTTAAATAGGTTATTAAAAACCAGTCAGTACTCGGTGCGGGATGTGATTTGTAAACGTATGACAGATTTTCTCAAGTGTTGGGAGAGCGAGTTACTAGTACATGGCAAAAACATCACAAAGTAGAAGACTTATAAAGCGTCGAAATGACGAAGAAAAACAATATAACAATTTATTTTTATGTAACGGTCAATCCATAAGGGTACATCTACCCAACAGCAACCACTCTCATTCTAAAACTTAATATTAAAACTTTCTTAATAATTTCGGGTATTCAGTTTAAGAGTCATATATAAAATAACATAAAAGCGAGCATTTCTAAGGATACTGAATTGTCGTGAAGAGGTCAGACTCCAATAATCTGTCTGGAAAGAAGGAGCAAAGAAACACTTGCAGCGATTTCGCCTCAATAAATGGAGATTAGTATCCCACAACCTTTTGGGACGCTGAATCAGAGTAGTGAGCAAGCAGTTTATTTAATCTTTTTATTGATATAGAAGAAACGAGCATTTGGTCTTCCTGTTGTAAACAGAACGCTCAGCTCAGGGTATACGATGCCAGCTACGAATAAAAGTTGCAGATGTATTGTTAGTCCTGAGCACTAAAATTGTACGTAATACTCGTTGTACTGGCCACCTAGAACCAGTGAACAGAACCCACCCGTTATAAAAACGAAAAAGACTATGAAAATCGAAAAAAGAATAGCAGAAGTATTCACGTTGAAACTGGCAGTCAAAATATATTCAAAGTTTTCATGAAATAATTGCAGTTTCAACAACATCTACAAGTTATTTCGATGCCAAATCTTTAATACACATTTTTTTATTTTACATAAAAATATTTTCTCAAATTTCTTTCCTAAGAAGTTGTACGTTTTTGAACATTTAAATTTTTCCTTACATGTGTTCAAGACTGGAATAATTATATCGAATAAACCAAATATATTTAGTTTACTTAGGACCCAGACAGTCAACTATACGTACATATGTAATATGTGGTTTAATTTTCTGTACACTGAAGTCCATGTCTAGACAGAATTGCAGTTAGCTTGAAATGTAGATACATAGAATTAAATCCTTCCTTAATAGTTTATAATACTCTAAATATTTTCACAAATATTGACTTTTTAAAATTTTATTTTATAGTACCCAATCTTCAATAATTTGTAGTGCCCTCTGCTGAATATACAACGACGCCATGGCAAATGATTCCTCTTATTAGCTTGCGGGGCTCTGTACGGCACTCATGCATTTTCGTATGTCTCTTTACCCGACTAGTTACCACTATTCATCTAGAATCAACCTTAAAAAAATTTCACGTGTTTTGCTCGTCGTATCGCTTCCATCTTGGTTAGTACATAATGCTTCTGGTGCTATGGACATTAATGATTGGAGGTGATCCCTATCAAAGGGCCTCTCTGCACGTTTGTTGACTATTATAAAACAATAAAACAAGAGTAATAACAAGTAAAGCATTTGTAGTTTAGGGGTTAATTGTCTATCGTAAGAAATGGGCCGAGTTAATACTAAATATTGATTCTTAAGCGCTTCCATGATTTCAAGAGAACGTTAAGCCAATGGTGGATATTGTTTTTATATGACATCAGCCGTTATAAGATCTGCCGATACTAGAAATGATCGCTAACCAATCTTCACAAAGGCAGAATCATGCAGTATGCTCTAAGTTGCCTCTTTAGAGAAACTCTTGTCCTACAGTGGTTCAGTAATTGGACGCAAACATTAAAAACAAAATAGAAGCTTAAATACAAATCTAAACAATGCTGCAGCATTAATTGAAAGCTTCTGTTTCGATTGTTATATACTTTGGAAGGCGAGACGTTAGTTAATTACGTGACCTAACTAAATTAGTAAAAATAACCTTCGACTCACCGCTTTGTCCTTATATTCTTTAAAATAGATTCGCATTTTGCTCACTTGTAACTGGCTCATGAAATTTATGATCCGACCCGCATAAAGATCAAGAGCACAAAATTGTAGAGTTCACTTCACTTCATTAGTTACATCTATAAAAGCATGACTTATCGAAATTATTTCATAGATCCATTAATCTGAGACAAAAAAGAAATCAACGCAAAGACTCAAGTCACGTGTACACAAGAGCATCACAAAACATTCTACCTAAAAATAAACTCAAAAGGAAACCAAAAACAACAAAGTGTCGAGATTCCGCAAGACATAAAAAAATTAACAAGAAATTGTGAGCGCAAAGTGTTCAACACTATGGACCCAGTTTAAAAACGAGACGGTTGACTAGACCAAACTTAACAAGTACTTGACACCGTGTTACTTGCAAGTTCCGTCTAATATCTTGAGACTTTACATGTGACATATGCAAATTAATGCAACAAAATAAACATTTTTGCTGTTTTTTATGTTAGTAGCTGACAAACGAGCAGACGAGCCATCGGATGGTAAGTGGTCACCGTCGCCCTTGGACATCAGCAAGACCAAAGGTATCACTGATGCTTCGGCTAGGAAATGAAAAGGTAAAAAAGAAACTACGAAAGAAAGTACTGGCCATCAAGACCCCAGCCGAAACACGACGACTCTTTTGACGGCTAACTCAAGCAGGAGGGTGGTAGCTAGCAGGCAGGCATCACGGAAAGATAATATTACCGGAAGGGTTAATTTAATGACAATAGGGAAAAAATTTAATGACAATAATAATACTAATAATATAATCCTTACGTGAAACCCTACTACCATGCAGGCTGGCTTCTGTCGCCTCTTACAATATCCTTTCCTGCCAGCATGGGATTGGGGGCAGTATTCCAGGCCGCCCCAATACGACTACTACTACTATTGCTAGCTGATTCGTCAGACTGTCTACAGTATACAATCAACAAAATCTGTGAAGTACTCTTATTAAAAAAGTGCTTAACGTATATATAGTAAAAAACCAAAATAATTTAATATCATTATCATTAATCTACATTTAAAACGGCGGCTCACTATTTATACACTCTGTGTTTGAAAAATTTTATATTTATTATAAAACATGTCACAATAAGTTGCTGTCATTACGCGTCGTGATTTTATTATACAGCCAACATAGAAGTGAATATTCATTATTTAAAATGAAACCTGACAGATAAATTAAAACATTAATCTATTTATTGGTCTTAATCTTTATATCACAAAACCCATTCAAATTAAATAGTTTTACGTGTTTTTGAGTACCCTAAACCAGAATTAGTCAAGACTCCGTACGTGAATTATTCAAGTTTTTTTAAATACTGAATTTCTTAATAACTCAACTTTCTAATCTATGACTTTGACTCCTTATCTTTTTCTAATCTTGAACAAACTAATCGATCGACAACTGTGATTACAACTGTGAACCATCATGTGGACAAAACAAATACATATGTTGTGTCAATATGACCTCAATCTAGCAAGCTCATAAGTAACAACGATCATTAAAAAATACACCATCATTTATACATAGAAAATAATTAAAAAAACAAACAATTTGTGCAACAAAATCTGTCGAAATGAAAAGTTTCTAAAGTTCCATCTCAATCTAATTTAGGTCGAAAATCCAAAACAAAAACAAGCCCACTCAAGAGAAGTTTCAACAACGATGCTCTCAGAACAATAAAGTTTGGATAGATGTAAGAAAGAAAACTTATAGTGAAAACAAAAAGTTTGTTTCATTAATGTATACAGCCGATAATCTCACAGCTTTAATGACATCGCCAGCTGGTTAAGAGTCTCCAATTTGCACCAAGGTCTCTCGCCTAAAGAATTTCACTCCAGCAACGAAATGTAGTACTTATGTCACGTAACGACACACGGTTGACACAAGCGACACTAACAATCTGGAAGAATAATTGTAACGACCGACTTCTCTCCGATGATGCCATGGTATATTATTGCATCATTAAATGATAACAAATAGAAACATATGAATATTAAAAAAACGTAAATTTTACTTAACGACTAAGTACAACGTCAGAACTGTTAGAAGTTACACTTATTTGGGTGAAATAAATATATTTTATTATCACCACCGTGCACAATGTTGCATTCGCTATATCATTATTGATAATTAATGTTTTTTGTAAAGCGATTTAAAGTCTAGGTATATATTTTACACTATGAATCTCTATATTTGTTTTTATATTGGTATCATAATGATAAAACCGATTATGTTGTGATTTGTATTAACATTTTGTTGTAAGTCACATAAATTTAAAGCTTTTTTATTGGAAAAGATTTATTTTAATGAGCACACCTATGTCCATTTTAGATAAATACCTGTATCTCAAGTCATAAAAATTAAATAAATCTATTTTCAATCTGTCCACATTCCATTTGTTATTTTTATGATAGTTTGGTATATAAACAAATTTACCAAGGAATGTATAACTGTTGGCAACCCAACAAGTTATTTATACGATATATCGTAGCTGGCAACAATATTATCCGTCTTTTTTATTTGTAATCGTGTGTTTAAGTTTCCAAAATAAAGCATCGTCACCTACCTGGTCTAGTTGCATTCTACAAATACCGCAATACAGTCTAATCTTAAAAGTCCCATATAACGACGGAATTATTGTTTAACTGAAACAGCGCGCGCGGCTGCTATAAGGAAACATGATTCTTTAGTTCTTCGTACATTGGAGGGACAAACTAAAATACCTTTGATGTAACTCGACTAGGTCTTCACAAATTTCAGTAGTATATGAGAAATGTCTTCCTAAACAGTAGTAGAATAAAACCGATTTATTAACATAATTAAATATGCTCTTGTTCTATGTACAGATCGATATTGTATACACACATACATAATCACTTATCGCATAACAGAGGCGCGTAAGAAAGATGTTTTGAATTTTTTTACCGTACTTTATTCCTTCACCATCGTGACTACGTAAGCATCATTTCAATTATTAAATATACAAGACTCACTAATATTACTTAAGACATAAAATATTCTCAGCAATTTCACGATAAGACAGGAAATATGTTATTTGAATTACGAAATTACTTGGTAGCTAGCTTAGACCTAAATACTCGTAAGTGGTTCAAAGAAACGGTGTCCAGATATTAAATTGCGACGGAGTATGAATGTACAGCCCACAACATTTCTGCTTGGAAATACTTAACAATTGCAGCACTTGCACGCTAGCTATATCTATCAAATGCAAATTTACAGCAATGAAGCCAATTAATTGATGAAGGAAACAATTTAATAACGGTATATGATTGCTCAAATGGCCCTTATAGAATAAACATCGAACGATTAATAGGCTATGTTAGTGTGTTCGCACTTTATTTAAATTTCTGGGTACCGGTTTAAAAATAACCGGTTAATAAATATCCTACAATGAATAATATCAGTGAAAGGATCTAAATGCAAAAGGTCCGTCTTCCTCCCACTCTAAATGCCTCTTGCGTTTATTTTCCAAGGTCAAAAACTAAAAAAAACCTTACTATTAAAAATCTAACCCCCGAGAATTATTGCTACTTTACTATTATTTAATAGTTAAGTAGCAACCGTCATAAATAATGAATTATTTACGAAAACTACATAACATTCTCTAACGCAACGTAAAGTCAATGAGTTTACAGAATATTAATTCTGGTTAACATAATAAAATTAAGTAAATTACTCATACCTCTATTATGTTCCACGGATTGAAATATAATTCAAATGTTGAATGTTATTTTAAATCTATAAATAGATAGCCAGAGGAAAAAAAAATGGTATTACAAAGATCCCTTTCTAAGCCCGACCCAAAATAGTTATGAAATATAAGAATACTTCCATTGAGTTTTTATTTGTATTCATAAATCATTTTAACTAGCCAACCTAGGACTCTCAGAAATCAGATAGCATTGTAAGCGACCGTAAGTTGTTGCGAAATTCGCGTCACCTAGGCCTCAATACGCGCCGCAACGAACTAGGGTCCTTCAGCGGTAGATAGAATGTCGATCTAGATAAAATGGGAATGTGCCACCTACTTAATGGTAATTTGTTTCACTAACTTGCCGTTTGTTATTTGGTTTTGGTCACCGCATAATTTTATATTGTTTCGTTTTGAACAACTTGACTTTCTATTAAAATAATTAAATTAATACCTAATACTTATTTATTGTAGGTTTGATTATAAACAATCACCGAACTATCAATTAACTAATCTAACGAGAAATTTATTTATGTAACTTGCCCGTCGCTAACAACATCACTTATTATGTTCATAGTATACAGTTTAAATTAAATTACCTCCAAAATTCATGAAATATATTTATTTAACAAACGCAACATTATTTAGTTCATTTCGTATTCAGCAAGGTACGAATTCGAAGTACGTGACTTCATTTGAAACTGGTTAGACCAAATAATGCTTGTAATGGATATTAAAGTAGAATTCATATCGCCGCCTTAACCTAATACTGACATTATCTCACAGGTGGGCCCCGATCTTTTTTCTGAGTGACAGAAATGCCAAATATAAGTAGACAGATTTTTCATCTTATTGAGAAGAAATATTAGGTGTGTATATATATATACGTTTACATCACTAGGCAACGATTAAAATGAGGGATAAATGAAAAACCTACAGTAAAGAAAAGTGATAACTATTTTCATTTGGGGGCTGCTAAGACGAATTAAATCTACACTCAACGAGACAACAATGATGTATTTTTTTATGAAAAAAAAATCATCTTGTTCTTATTTATAGGTTATATAATTTAATCTATGTACTAGGCCTCAATCTTCAAACCTCTTTAGTCAACTATTGACTACTATTTGTGGCTCATATAGCACGGGTGGCCAAATAAGGCTCGGGGCAAACAAGGTTAACTCCGCAAGCCCGGTACTTCCGACTCTCTGACACAGCTGCTGTTCTGTTCAGATAGTTTAACTTTAGAAGTTTTCGTGTATACGTTGCAAATTAAATTTTAAGTTTTACCTTTGGTCCAGATATACTATGTTGCAGGTAAATAGTACATTTGACAAAGTTAATTGAGTTTATCAATTTAAAAGAACAGAGTCAAATCGCAATCGAAGCTGTTGTGACCATGTTGCATTGTATTCATTACAATCCTCTGTAACTACAACAATTAATTTACTTACGCTCTAACAAGTCTATTCCCTTCCATACAAATCTATCGTTACACAAAAAATTCCAATAACTATATTAGAAAACAACAACAAACCACAACTTTCACTTCTATTTACGTATATTACAATTGAAATGTTGAATCGACATGAGAATCTCATAAATACCCAAAATATTAATACTATTACCAAATTAGATTCATTCACAAATCAAGTACATGTCAAACAGAATATACATGACAGAAAACATTTCACTGAACAGGTCACGGTAAACAAAGAATATTAAAAAAATGATAACAAAAGTAATGAAATATATACTATAGTCAGATTATAAATATTTATGAGTAATGAATTCATCTATAACAAATCGAACAACAAAGATACAATATTCATTGTAACTGTATAGATAAAAAAGCTAAAACAAGGCACAAAACTGAAACTTTAAACTGTTTCAACTTCTAATCTACAACTTTTGCAGAAAAACAATGCGAAAACGACACAAATAACGAGTATCTATATCAAACTGAACTTGCGCTACATTATCGAGTAGAAATGGTTATCATTTGCAAAACAACAAACTTGATTTCAACAGTCAACTCGTAAATCATTCGTAAGCAATACTTGCTAACAAGTAAACAAGTAAAATGACAAATGACCGGTGAACTGATACGTGATGCGCGTGAGCGAGCGCGTCGTTCGCAACTGACGCTGCGCGGGCGCAGCCGCGGCGCGGGCCCGTCGTCTTTCACTTCGAGCTGACGGGTAAAGGTGGGTTGTATTGTAAATGATACTTGCGGTTTTGAAAAAGGCTTGGATGCACAATACAACACACATAATAAATCTTACATATAATGTATATAAAGTATAGGTCTGAGACTGATCGTTAAGTAAATTATTTCATCATCATAACATTAAAGGAATTCCGGATGCGTTGGCGGTAAGTCAGGTTACATGTTATTCACATATTTGCTAACCTTAATGTATCAATAGTTTGATTTCATCATTGATCACAAAAAGCACATTACTATATGATTTTACTCTACATAAAGTGCGTAGTAATATTGGTAGGTAGGTAGGTACGTTTCGAGAGATATGTAAATTATTGATATCAAAATTTCAATGAGATAAAACAGGAGACACAGACAGACACTACAGACTTACATAGTAGTATAGATTATAACCCATATATATAGAAGGAAGTACATTTTTATTTATCTACAATAATTATACACCCTAACATATATCGTAACTTAACCTCCTTATTTGGACTTTTTCCTCTGTATCTTAATTTTTAATTTATTTAGTAAGTTTACGATTACAGATACACAAGCATAGGAATCTTATGTGAAAACTGTCAGTTACCGACATAAAAGCCATAGGTAACGTAAGCCGTAGTAACATAACCGACATTATCGAACATTGCGCAACAGCGTTTCCATTCGGCACGAAATCATGTGCGAATCGAAAGCAACCGCGATCAAAGTAAAAGTATTGATATAACAGTTTAATTATAAAAATTTCGTATAGGTATGCACGGCGCACGACGCTATCATCAATTACAACGTCGGACGAAGCAAGACGTGAAGTCATAGAGCATATAAATCATATTGCATCGTAACAAGAGATGCGAAAGTTTTAATATAACGCAAATTAATACAACGCTTATTACAGTTATATATATATATATATATATATATATGTATGTATGTATGTATGAATATATATGTATATATATATATCATGCGCCCGGAATTACATTCGAGTGAATTATTTACTTCGCGGTCTCAAGAGCTGAATAACGGTTATGCTATTTGAAAGAGTTTTGTATAAAATTTCAAGTTATATCAGGGACTGAGACATAAGCGAATTAGGTAAATCATGAACCATTTGTGCAGGTAAAAATCCAACGATTACAGATTATTATTACGCAACCCAAAGGAAAGGGTTACGGGAATATATTAAGAATATGCGCACTAGACAAGAGATTAAGAACGTGCATTGATATGTGAGGAAATTGTCAAAAAATAATCAAATACTATTAAAAATCACTGTGTTTTATATACCGATTAACATATTTTTTAGATTACCGAGTATCATATTATATTGTATCATATGTGAATGAGTAACTCAGCGTTTACTTCTCAATCGCACTTTCAAATTTATGCGTGATATAGTTTAATAACATTTGAATCCGATCAAGTAACAGCATTAAAAAATCGTAATAATGTCGGGGGCATGTTCTACAAACAGGAAACTACATAATACGTTTGATGAAATCTTGAACTGCAGGTTATCTATTGCTATTTATGTATTCATAAAAAATATGGTAGGTAATTAATAATAGGTAATTATGGTATGTTATTTTGGTTACCATTAATTGACTTTCCAAAATAAGTTTCATTCCAATTTTATTATGTATTAAATAATGTGTAAATACAATGATCCTTAAATTTTTCAACCGAAATTTATCAGTTTTATTTCGATCCATGATCGATTTACGCTCTTTTCGATTGATTTGATTCTTAAGAGATGTGGTTCTGCGATGTTATTCTGTAATTTCACACATCAAACTCAGCTTATTTCACGATAAGGTAATAATAATACTTACTCATTCTTTTATTGAATACTTATAAATATACAATTAATATCGTAAATGTTACCATAATATTAAATTAAACATCAGTATAAGCTAGCAATCGGCTCCGTTTCGTATTGATATGTTTACGGGTTTCTTAGTTCTATGAATACGAAATATATTATGTTATTTTATACAGATGTATATATATGTATAGATATAAATACATACGTTAATATCGTGTTTTACGAGATCGGTATAGAACTGTCACCGCCGCGTTGCCAGGCAATAGATACGCGAAGAAAACTCTCCAATATGTGTTATTTATATGGGGTTTTGATTTCGTCACTTTCGTTTTATTTATTTTAGTTAAATCTTACTTTTACTAATTTCAACTGTTCTATATTTGAAAATGTCGAAATGTTCACATTGTCATTAACCAAAACATACCCCAACTTCTTAATCTTGATAATCGGGTAAATAACGTTAGTAAATTTAGCGTTTATTTCTTTAAATGAAAAACAAGGCTTCCAATGGAATATTTAACATTATTCTCGTAAAGTCAATCTGTTAGAATACCATACGATTCGAGTCCAAATCTTATTTTAATACAATTTTTTTTTTGTGAACATTACCCCAAAATCGTACTATTTATTCAACGTGTCTACATCTACGTCTAACACTGATTAGCTGAAATCCATTAATGATAAATGATTTGTACATAATTGTCTAATGACAGATTACAAAGAGGCCCAGTCGGCTATTTGAGCTGTAAATCACGCGACGACTTGAATTACAAACAGGGCCATTAAAATGCTTGTTACGATAGTAATCACGTTGAATACAGATAAACAATCGTTAGAAGATGACTGTGGAGGCTAAATAAATAGAAATAATTGGATTCTTATTATCTATAAATATTATATACATCGTTGTAAAAAAGATCCCGATATCACTTGTCAAAAAAGTTCAAATAAAATCTAGTACTTTCTACAAACGCTGACAAACTCATTTTATCACACCCAGATTATCTATCAGAAGGCATAAGTACACGGATATAAATCGTCATAAACAATCAAGGCATAGAACTAATTTGCTACTTAATTTCCTGCCTCGGTAGGAAACTAAACGCGAGATACTTCGCTCGGCAGAACTTCCAACTGGACTGTAGTGTCAACAAATTAATATGTTGGTTATATATTTTTATTACATATCCATTAAAAAAATTACACAAGACTTAATAAAAGACTAAAAAACATTTCGAAAGAGGCAACTGTAACCATATAGGCACCGAGCTGTTTCACTGTGTCTCTTGCACACGAGGCCGTCAGCATGATATCGAAACATAAAAGCTGACATACAATCGATTACATGGCTGCCCAATTTGGTACCATACCAGAATCATAAACTGACCTCATGCACGCGGAGTAATATCAAAAATCTGAATATTCTTAATATTATATATTTAAAACGTTCACAATCCTTAAGTGTGTATAAATTGTTATATACATATGAATGAATGAAATAATATTTATTCGAAGTTGTTTTTTGCAAACACGTTTCGAACGTTAAACTACGCCATCGCTTCAACAAATCCTTACCGTGAGTGGACTTGGAAGAATAAGCGGCAAGAAACTCCCAAGGAGTGTTTTCTTTTTTTTCTACTCACAGTTACAGAACGCACTTATGGCTATATTTAAACTCATGTCCAAACAGTCTTATCCTTAAAGTAATCATCAAGTTTGTATCTTAACACACTTCAACGACTTGACGACCCCGTAACCCAGTTGGTAGTGACCCTGCCTGCCGAACGTGGAGTCCCGGGTTCGATTCCCGGCCGGGGCAGATATTTATGTGACAGATAAATGTTTGCTCTCGGGTCATGGGTGTTTGTGATGTAATAATTGTGTATGTCTTAGCCACCCGCAACACAGGGAATCCTAGTGTGGGGGTGTGAGTGTGTAAGCGTTTATTTATTTATTTATTTACTTAAAATACAATTGTTATATAATTTTAGTAACTAATTAATTATTATGCAATATTATATTGTACATACCCTGATTTACAAGTTAGTATGTACAAATGTAATACAACAATTGTAATCTGTATCCAGGCAACAACGTCAGTTATTTAAAATTTTACACACGTAATAAAGTGTGATATCAATACAATAACTTCATAGCCAAGCGTGGCCTGGAATTCACACTAAGATTATCACTTCGCGCAATAAAACACTGATAAGTGGTTCACCCGCAAAACATACACTACCGGTCAAAAGTTTGAGACCACTATAAAAAAATTAAGAAAACAAATAAAAGTCAACATATTTAAATGATTATGAAATACAGTTTTTATTTCCATGTTATACACAATATTTAAAATTAAAAAATTACGAATACAAAAGATAATACTAAATTACTAAAGAAAATACAAACAAGGGAGTTTACACAG
>PDGT01000061.1:1829586-1861073 GCA_003671415.1 Megathymus violae
CATTTATGTACATATAACAGGTTCAAGACAAACATGAGCGCCAGCAAGATGGTAATCTATGTTATAACGCTCCATAAAATACTGTGTGTGGAAATTATAAGTTACCAATATAGTCTTGACTATAACAAGTTAATTTTTACTGAACAGCCTGTCAAAATGATTTATTGAGGATATGACCACTACGATCAAAGGAAATTTATACATATAATAATGTTTTTAATGATCGCTTTCTGTACATGAAGTATATGTAAAAAAAAAAAATATGGGGGCCTTTATTAACCGCAATAGAACCGAAAACAATAATTGTTGGAATTCGTGTCCGTTTGTCTGTGCGTTTGTGCACACTGATCTCAGAAACTGCTTAACCTATCTAGTTAATATTGTACTGAAGTATTGCGGTAAGCATCACTTAATATTTAAAGCTCGCTATATTGCAATCCATCCATAAATAAAAAAAGTGTAAACTAATATATTTTCAATTAACTGAACGACAAAAAATCCAGTGGTACAACAATGCAGGTGCTATTTTTAAACGTAAGACGGAGTTTTTCTGTAGCGAAGCGAGGACCGTTTATTAGCATAATAATAAATCGTTAAAACAAAAAACTTTTATTAAAAAAATACTATAATTACACGTAAATATAAATACAAGTTGTCGATTTGTTCCAGGTGTTACAGAGAACACATATCTCCGTCAGGGGGGACCCCGGGCTACTGCTACATTTTTCGGCAAGATGTAAAACTAACAGAATCGACTTGACACAGCGATTAACACCCATCAAACTGTAATACCTCTTACAATTTTCGTATTAATATCAGATAAAAATTTTAATTTTTACTAATACACAAAAGCCAAACATTGTATAATAAATTTCTCAAAAACATTTAATAAATGACGGGGTACTAGAATCAAAATAAGTTTAAAATAACTCAGTGCATAAATAATAAGATATAAACGGTCACATTGTTTTAAATTTCTTATTATTATTATCATATAATGCTGTGTTCGGTTCAGATCCACCCTCACAATGAATGGGATAGTGATACAACAACCGCCACGCCCCAAATACTAACCAATCTGCTAGCCAATTGCAGATCGCTGAAGCAACTGATAAATCATTTACAATAATGGTATAACTTTGATTAATTTGTGTGCAGGATTCAAACCTAAATACTTTGCGAAGACCAAGGACCAAATCAGTATGCTATAACTGCTATAAATAATTAACAGATAATAAATAAATCTATTAATGAATCTACGCGAACATTGTTGTCTGTATTCTCAAACTGCACAGTGTAATCTTCTTTACGAAAGAAAGTACTGGCTCTCAAGCCCCCAGCCGGAACACGACGAGTCGTTTGGCGGCTGACTCAAGCAGGAGAGTGGTAGCTAGCCAGGCGGGCTGCACGAAACGATAATAATACGAATAATAATATTAATGACTAAATAATAATACGTGAAGCCTTAGCACCAAGCACGCTAGCTTCTGTCGCTTCTTACGACACCCTGTTCTGCCAGCGTGGGATTGGGGGAGTATTCTAACCCAGTAAAAATCCCACATAACCCGGTGGCGCTCCCACGGCACTCGGCTCAGACCATAGTCTGCCACGCAGGCCAAACGCGGGTTGACAGACTTCACACCCCATTGAGAACATCATGGAGAATTCTCAGGTGTGCAGGTTTCCTCACGATGTTTTTCCATCACCGAAGCAAGTGGTAATTAAAATACACATACATAATTTGAAAAATTACAGGTGCGTACAGGATTCGAACTAGCGTCTCCTGAGCGGGAGACCTATGTTCAAACAATTAGGTTATCATAACACAACATAACAGCTAGTATATAAACAATACTCTGTTCCTCTACACGCCTTCATATTATAATTAGTTTTATGCGACATACATAACTCAGTTGAGGACGCCGTCATCAACATAAATACTCAGGCGACTGTTATTAATGATAATTTTTACGTCATGGCATTACAAACCATAAAATAATTAAAATTATTTTTCGACCTACATAATATCACTTTGATTATGAGTAACAATAAGATGAAGATAATTTTAATTACCTAAATGTTATTAAATGTAACTGAACTTTTTTCTCCACTTATAACTTTACTTACGATATTTTAAAGTATTAGGTGTTATTCAATTAATATTAATTTAAGTCACAACAGTCCTTTTTTTATAAAATTCTATTTGAATATTTTTTTAGATAAAATTAACTATTTGAAGAATTTTACCAAGTAGATCAATATTAGGATGCAGTTTTCAGCTATTCGAACATATTTTTTAAAATAATAATAATGGTTTTTTTACACAGTATATAAAAATCGACATCATAGTCGACTTTTTGATCCTATTTAATTCTTGCTTTTCTTTAGTCTATCAGCGAACCATTGCAGGGCAGCAGCGTCTTTTCATAATTAAGGAGACCGAAAGCGCTCCATCGCTGCTCCATTGCAAATTGTTGGAAAGTTAAAAGCCAACCTAACTTCAACAATTTTACTTTTAGCCATCACCCAGCCAACCATCGACCGCACTACCTAATTCTCTCGATCGCCCATAATTTACCATGCTAACCCTAAAAGGGTCTTGCCATAATAATCTGATAAAGTACAATATCATCCCTTAATTATCAATTTTAACAAAAAGAGAATATTTAATAAAATCAGGAGTTTAAGGGTCGAAAGGTGTTAACTGCGTTAAATTCAACTATTTATTTTTATAACAAATATGTACCTACAGACAGCAATTCGTGAATTTTTTTACAATTTACGGCCATTACAGATAATTTCTACATTTGGTTTTTTTTCTATCACATTATTGTTATAGAAAGAGACAAACCAAACAATTATAGTCAAACAAAAAGACTTATTAAACTGCAACCAAAGAATTTAGTACTAAGGTTTTATGGCATTCATATCATTCAGCTATAGTTACTTATTTTAATCAATTCATAATTCGTTAATTTAATATTGCATTAATTGGTTCTCTAAAAGTTTCGTTTGTTAAAAGTTGTAAATTGTACCTACTGTTTGACAAACTAAATGAATCTCTAATCAGAGCAGAGGCTTTAGTTATATAGATTTCTTATGAGCCAAGATGTACAGAACGAAAAGGAGGAAGTAATTGGGGCAATGACGTTTTTGTGGTGGTAAGCAGTGGTAGCCTAGTGGTACAGTATTGTTATACTTGTAAATTTATAAACTTGTAATTTAAGCCGTATTGGGGCAGCTTAGAATACTCCCCCCAATCCCATGCTGGCAGAACAGGATGTCGTAAGAGACGACAAAAGCCAGCCTGCTTGGTGGTAGGGCTTCGCGTATGGATTATATTATCAGTATTATTATTAAGTCGTTAATATTATTACTGGTATAATATCTTTCCGTGAAGCCTGCCTGGCTAGCTACCACCCTCCTGCTTGAGTCAGCCGCCAAACGACTCGTCGTGTTCCGGCTGGGGGCTTGAGAGCCAGTACCTTCTTTATAACCTTCTTCTCATTTCCTGGCCGACAACGCATCAGTGATACTTTTGGTCTTGCTGAGGTCCACGGGCGACGGTGACCACTTACCATCAGGTGACTCGTCTGCTCGTTTGTCGGCTATTAGCATAAAAAAACCTTGTGATTGTTACTTCAATTAGTTTAATTTTGGTTCATTTTAATTAAGTTTGCAAAAATAAAGCTATATAAATATTTTAAGAAATTTAAATATTTTATGCTTGGTTTATATTAATAATAATAATAGCGACTCCGAGAAAAGCTAATATAATTAAAACAGGTCCCTGTCAAGTTACTTAAATATATAAAAAAGGCATGAATGACATTTCATACAAGCAAACAGCCACCAATCCTCGACGTAACCGTATGAGGCGATAAAATGAAGCGTTGAGAAGATTTACATGCGATTTCACGATGTCACCATACAAGGGGACTCTTGACCGCATTGCATAAGTTCAGCCATTTGTGGAGACAATTCTGGGACTAGACCAAATAAGAAGTGATAAGTTATTTAAAAACGGAGTATAGCTTTTATTTACGAATTAGAATTCAGTTTTGCTTTGCTGTGTGGGCAATACAAAGATTTAGTTTTAATGTTTTTTTTTTGTAATCAAAGAGCAGAGACATGCAGAGGAGTGCGAAGAGCCATACTGAATTGACTGCTATGGTTTTCCTTACCAAAAGCCCCACATAACTCGGTCACTCCCCAAAAATATTTCGGAAAGATCGCCTACACTTAAAAAAAAGATATATAAAATGATCACTTGGAAGTTTTAAGATCAATCCTTAAACACTATAAACAAGATTGCTAGTCAAGGACACTCAACATGTTTGCCAAAAGGCCGACAACGTCCCCAATTAAAAGTCCTTGATTTTGCTTTTACTTGAACCAGTGCCACTGCTCATAGTGCATCCAGCCGAAACAACGAACGACGCGAACCGCCCCTCCTGTTAGAGGACGCAGGGCTCTGTACCATGCAGTTTAATCCCGACAGTACTCCTAAAATCAGCCATGTAATGTTTTACGTGTTTCAGTTGCGATGTGGGAAAGCTAGTAATAACCGGGTCTTACGCTTCCACCTTTGCCGGCAACTCCCCGATAATGTTTGTGGTGTTATGGACATATGCGGCGGTGATTATACACCATCAGCTTGCCCGTCTGCTCGTTCGTTGGAGATGTATATAAAAAAGATAATGATAAGTGGTGGGGATGCTATAACATCTCCTACCCTTTATTAATTATGTCTACTAGCTATTAATTACTTTAAAAAATATATTATGTCATCAGAACCACGGCTATAACTTAACCTGTAGGGTTTTTTTAACTCTTTATATTTTCATATCAATACAAAAGTACCACTTCATAATAACGGGTTCAAATCGGACATATTAAGGACCAACAAGAATCGAATTGATTCGTTAGCGTCCGATAAACGAGTGCTTGCAATTTCATGCTACCAACACAATCGATTCACACTTGACCCCTTTGCATGCGATAAGTTAAACCATTTATAGTCAATTGGGGCTAGACTCGATCGATACCACTATATACTCTGATAGATCGATAGTCGATAGATCGACTGATACCACTGAAGCAACAAAACCGGAAAGATGATTGGATTTGCTCCAAAAAACAATTCGCGGGTGAGTCTGTGTCTGATAAATTTGGCACAGACTACATTTTACAATAATCGTTTGAGGGAATGTTAAATAGGAGAAAATTATTAATTTATTTTCGGCACTATCTCAAGATATTTGTATTCATTGATTCTTTAAAGTGTACTTATTGTACATTCTGATTATCCTTTTATATATATAATCGTCGGTACTGTTAGTAATCGTGTAACTACTGAATTACTTGACTCATTGTGACAGTGATTGTGAATCACATACTTTAATTTAGTTTATGGAGGTGATCTTTCATAGCCTTGCTAGGATGTGATATGTGCCGCTAAAGTCAAGCTATCAACAAATTATATATATCATATTATTATATTATAACAAAGTATAAAGCAAAAAAAATTGTATCTACTCGATCGTGGTATCGTGTCATGATTTCGCTGGCACCATAATGGCAAAGCAATATCTGCCAAGCGAACTAGATATTGTCTTTGAAGTATTATCTGAAATACAGAACAAAGCTTCCATTTTATTTTATTTTATTTATTTAGTTTTATTTTATTTCAGCTATTTATCTGAAAGGACAGTACTGTGAAGCGGTCGCGTAACAGCAAACAAATTTAATTGACGTGTTATTGAACTGTATAATAACCGCTTATTAGCAATTCAAGTTAAACTTGAACATTCTGCACACAATTACACCAAACCACATAAGGTATATAAGCACTAAACCTTCACCTTACCTCTTTGATATGTAAGATAATAATAATTTATTACCGCTCTTGCTGTTTTAATGAATAATTGGATTGCTGCGTTTAGATATAATAATGTGTTGAAGAAAAATTGAGTTATAAAACCATAAAAGAACGCGATGTTAATTTGTTACTGTGTTGATACAGAATATGAACAAACATGGCGTCACATATCACAGTACAATTTCCGGAACAATTAAGATTGTCAAAGGTTTGAATCTCTTCGGATTTCGGAGGGTCTCCAGGAAGTTGTAAAATTGCAAATGAACTGCGAAATTGAATCGTCATTGAAGCAAAAAAAAATCTGTTTCTATTTCTGTCTAAAAATTATTTTTATTCGGAAATTACCGTGACGGTCACGTCCGTGTAAAAGAATTGGAAATGGAACTTGGCAATATTGCTTTTTAAAAAAGCATCAGAACTTTTTCGAAAAACTAGTGGGAAAAGAACATAAGAATGTACCAAGATGCGCTGGCAGAATGGCAAGATAAGCTTATCATAAAGAACTCTAAGTCGCAAATTCAATAATACAAGGTATAATTCAATGAGGATATTTCTTGGGATCTTAAATCATCCTCCCGTCTAGACTGGCACGTAAAAAAACAACAAAAGATATTTATTAAGTTATAATTAATTAATGGACTCAGCACTCATGAATGTACTCCTTGGAGGTTCATAGATCCCAAATGAATTTATCCTGATATAAAGTGATTAGTACTAAAATTTCCATTTTTTGTGCTCTACACAAGCAACTGGGTCATTTGGTATACACAGTAGAAGCAATTAAAAGTCATTTATTCCGAAGCTGAACCACACTATGCGTAGAGCCAAACTTTTTTTTTGTATTTTGCGCTTGTATTTCCAGAATAAACACTTAATAAATCCTGACTTAAAGATATTCTTGTCAAGAAGTTGCAATATTGTTCAAGGCTATTCTTATTCAATAAACGTATTAGATTAGCACAAACAAATGCGGATCACAAATACTCTTATAACGAATGATGTCGTCAATTAGTTTCAAAGCACGTACACTTGCTAATGGCTATGCAGTAGTAGAAACGCTATGGTCAACTGAAAAATCGTACTTAATCAATCCTGTTGGAAGCCTGTATATGGCCACTCGTGAGAATTGACATTAAGTCTTGTCGGTTAGTGCAAGCCAAAAGCCACACTGCAGACCGATAGCAAATTGGCTGGTCATTTTAAAAATACCATGTTAGTATCTACCAGTTTGAACCTCACCAAGGATATACTAAATGGACACGGCTGTTACAGATCACGGCATAATTGCCAAAACATTTAAGAGTCCAGGTCATTGGGTCGATGTAAAATAACATTAAATATCTAGAAACACAACAGAATTGTACACTGTTATCTCAATGTTTTCTATAAATAACTTGCACGTTATCGGATTATCTGTGACTTATTATACGTCGACCGCTAATGGTTTAAATATAAATAGACATTGTTACCTCCATGTATGGCAATCACTGTTCTATTACCAATTACCTACGAGGTACTTGTTTTGTATGATGCGTCCTCGACATTTCATATTTTTTTTATTTAAACCAGTTTTCAAGGAAATTCAATTTAACAGACTAAATTTTCCTGTAATAAACTAATTATAAATTAACACGAGTCACTATGTTATACAACATTCAAGATTTCCATGGTATGACCTGATATTTGAAGAACTAAATCTCGGTAATAGGTACATACGTAGTAAAGTAATCAAATAACCGATAGCAAATTAATTCATTAATTACTCACCGAACTACTATTCCCATTAATTCCATTCTCGACTAAAATGTCCTCGAACAAAATTTCGGCTTCGCATGGAGAACATAGATTACTGAGCAATTCACTGAACCTTTCCACTTTTCGAACACATACGGCCCCCAATAACCCTCCAACATCCTCTTTCACCACTTTTGGCACAATAATTTTCTCTTCCTTCTTCCCATCAAATACACTGATGAACGTTTCATTTTTTATTACAGGAATGTTATTAAATTTGTGAATATTTATCAGTTCTCCAGGATGTGTCTCATGTACAATAACATTATTAACTCTTAAGTCAATGCCATCCGGCGGGCATTTCTCTTCAACTACAAGATCCTTGTACAAATCTTCAAATCGGTCCTTGTCTAAACTGTTTGAAAGACTTCTATCTCCTAAAATATTATTGAAAATCTCATCAACATTAACATTTTTTTCGTCAACTTTAACATTAATTAACGTAATATCTTCAGTCACAGGTTTCTTTTGTTTCTTGTCATCTAACTTTATATTATTCATCTCGTCAAAATTTTTTCCCCTAGGACTACTGACTAAAAACTTACTTTTGTCTTTTTCTAAAATATTTTTATTATTGGAATGTTTAAGTTTCGTTCTAATAGCACCAATTTCTTTATCAGCGAAGCAAGTGGTCGATGCGCTCTTCAAATTCTCTTTCTCATGGCTCTGTCTTCTATTTGCGCTCATTCGACCTTGTTTATCTCTATCTATTATTTTAGAATTCTTAGGCGTTTTAGTTTTATCATCTTCTAAAAGTGATTGAACTGAGGAACTTCGATTAGATTTCTTAGGAAACTGGCAGGTATCAGATTGATTGGCAGCAGCAGCTCTTAAGCGTGATGTTCGCGTAGTTCTAATTGGCACTGAAGTCGAAGCAGTATTTAGATTTAGCTCCGATGAAGATTTGAGCTGGTCTCCAGCGTCTTCTAATGGTGTTCGAGTTGCTGCTTTTCTGGGTCGCCTGAAAAGATTAAAATGAAGACTAAGTTACAATAATTTCTGTAAGGTGGCAAAAGATTTTCAATTATTTATTTTGTCTATTGAATATATTGTTAATCGATTATTGTAACAATACCATATATCTATATATATGAACATGAATGTCTGTCTGTATGTCCAAAATTGTTATGCATGAGCCCACGAAGTTTTCTGAGTTGGTGGTACGACCAATTTTCGACAGATGGCGCCACTGTTTATTTTAGTTGGTGGCGTAGCAACGCGCATAGCTTACAGCTAGTATATATATATATGGCGATTGGTATGATAACCAATATTCAAATTAGCTTTATTGGTTGCATTTTAATACGGCGTAATTAATACCGTAGGCCTGATATTTATGAAACATATTTATAAACGATTATGTTCTAATTATAGTTTTAATCTTGTAACCAATCTCAAAAACTTATCGTTATATTTGAACAGAGACTATGCAAAAGATTTGCTGCTTTTCATGCCTGGAGAAAATATAAAAAGGCTCCTCCTATCTCCTCAATTCATTACAAATACAGCAAAATTTACTTTACTAGGACCCAAAATACTGGGAATTCTTAATTTAAGATTTTAATTAAAGTTTTCATTAATACCTAGACTGCCACTTCCGATCATTCACGATGTTTTTCGTCACGTCATAGACAAATTGGATCCGTACTACATATCCGTAATATATATAATATATACATAATATTATATATAAGGAGTTAAAAATATATTTGAGCATATCTTTAGCATTCACTGTACACAAGAAGAATTACCTCTCAGTGACGTTAGCTGAAAACAACGTCGCTGTTTTGGCTGTCAGCTGTTTTCTCCTTTCTTCTTTATATTTCTGTATCCTGGCCGCTCGGGCCTCATCCGACGACTGACTCATAACGTCTGCGTCACGTTCGCCAGCAACCCTCAAATTTTCTATAAACTGATGTGCTTATCTTAATAGCGTTGGTCTGGTCTAGCATGGCGGCATCGAGCGCGCAATAGGGCGGAATAGTTGGCAGTGATGAATACGGGCTAATGCTGGTAGGCGTCGAAGGCGCGTGCGGTGTCTGAAACGAAATAGGAATGCGTGAAATTGGATCCCTCAGGCGCGTTATAATGCATGGGTAACGTGATACAGCGTTGAAAGGTCGGAGCTACGAGTGAGTCGCGGAACAAGACAATCGTGTTTAATCGATACGCCGAAGACAGGAATGCATTTCGCGGTCAAACATCGCGCGTCTTTGTTCCATTGTCCGTAGCACCCCATAATGTCTGAGAACGCTGATGCATCAGCTGATTGTTTAACGCATAGCCCTTATACGATGCGCGTTGTTATAAACAATAATAGTAGCATGAGTTCTCACGTTTCAAAATATTTTTGTTAATCAATGAAATCGTTACTGATAACGATATGTTACAACTGTACCCGATAACATTAGGCAATATTCATATAAAATCGATTTACTGATAATGATTATTATTTTGCTATCAGCGACAATACTTACTAATCTCTTCGTCGAAAGTTGTATCAATGGGCATTAATTAGTGGCAAAATTTATTTCGACCTGCCTAACTTACGAGGATACTATTACCTGTTTCTTCAAACCACGTCGTAAGCTTCTAACATACCCCTTATAATTTGCCCCTTCGCTATCCTCATATGCTCAATATAACAGATTCATAGAAATTTTATTTTATTTATAATATTACTTCTTTTATAAACTATTAGTTTATCTGATGAGTATTTTTTAGTTTGTAAATAATTTTTAAACTTGAATACAGCGTCACCTATCCGTTTCTACGAATCATCGTATCAACGAATAAAATAATGTGACATTATCCAGTTAATCTGTTGAAAACTTCACAAGTTATCACAAGTATCACATCTTTCTGGTTATGTACGTTCGTACGTACGTACTAACAATTATATATGTAAAAATTACATTAGGTATAGTGTTGCAATGGCTAATTAGCGTAGATACAATTTCATGATTAGGGGGAAATGATCGAGTCATGTCAAAACACGGGTCAATTGGGTACGCGATGCGTTATTTCTAAATCTAGTTATCACTAAGTAGTACAGTGGTCACAAGTCGATTAACTGCGCTGAAGATTGTGCTAACAGGAGATTATTTTGTTAGCATTCATAGATTTCATTTAGTAATCGGCTGACCACCTCATTTATTAAGTAATTAGCAACTAACTTCGCTTCACACTACCTATACCTTTATTATCACAAATTGTAACCGTATCCAAAACAATTTTTTTGTTACTCATATTTATCAAGCATTTAATAAATTATATATTCATTTTATTATTTTAGGAATTGATTTAATCGATAATATAAAGTATCGTCTTAACAGAACTTCCATACTTTCTTCTTCTTTTATTTATAATTCTGCGGGAACAGATCAATTTCCCAGAATGGGTAACAATTACAGTACAGGAAATGTTTTAGGATAAACATAACATACACTAATACATAAAACTGCGACCTTGGTGAGAATTTGTATGGTCTTTTTAATAACACAACAAATAAATGGTGACACACACACACCCCCGCACTCAGACTCGATGTAACATGGAAATAAACAGTTAAAACATCACAACAACCATGACTTCAGAATATAAATATGTCTGTCCCTTATGGGACATGTATATGACTTATATGTATATTTACAAAAAGACGCCATGTCTGACTTAATCGCCATCTCAGTCAAAACAACTGAAGCTGGAAGAGATTTGTACAAGTTACAAGCTGGAAATGAAAAATTTGGACAGTGGGTTCCTTTTATGACTTAGGCACATACATATGTACTATAGAAGGATTTTTGATATTCCACCTCAAAGGAGTTAAAAAGTTTTAATGTTTGAAAACATCGCGGATGTTACTTTAAAATGGATAAATAAATTAAAATTACTTTCGCGCGTGTCAACCTGTCAGAGAAAGGTAGTCTAAAATACTGCCTTTCGCTCAACTTGGAGGGACATTATCAACTGTTTAGAATTGAGGTCGTGTACATACATACGTTTTCATCATAAGGTAATCAGCTTTGCACGTCCCTTCCTGCCACGGACGTGCCAAGTGTGGTATGGACTACCATCTCAAGTTGCAACGACGCTATGTTACGCTATAAATGACAAAGACGCCTGGAAATAACAGTTCCGCAACCGATTTCGCGCAAGTTAAAATTTACTTTGTAATAATATGTCGACCTAAAAGATGTGCTAAGGAATTTCTTTCGCCGTTTCTTCTCTTCAATGTTAAGTCACTTTTCGAAAAGGTAGTATGGAGCAAAAAAAATAACGTGCATTAGGGTATTTACCCATTACCTATATGATTGAGTGATTTCGACTTCGACTATGTGGTTCGAAAGAGAGAAACAAAAAAATAATTATGAATGCACCGTTTATCACAACATAATGTAAATATAATGCGTACTGAACTCTTTGTTTAGAAAGAGTATTTACATATCCTTCAAGGTCGGCAACGCATTAAATGACATTTGAGACATGTAACAGTAACCACAATAACATACATAAAAAATAGGGTATAGTGTCGATGTTTCTTTATAAGAAAGGGATAGATCTTCAATATAGATTATCGGCACCTATCGGGGTCGAGCACTAAGTGGGACTTCTACTCACCCAAACCCGAGGTAGCCATACAACGCGTAAATCATCGCCAATCAATCGCCACCAGGTATCTCCAAACGTACCGCTTCTGATACAGCCTATTTGAACATATTTAAAAAATCTGATATTTTCTCTTTTGAAAAAAGAAAAAAATCTATAGATGTATGTAAGCTTTATTTCCCATTAAAAAAAATTATTTTGTAATTTCCTAAATTTTTTTAAGTCTGCAAGATAATATTATAAAGGCACTTTGTCAGTACAAAATAGACAATAGCAGCAGATGTCGGATACCGGTACGGTTGCTCTAGTAACACGTTATACATATTAGTAAACATGGACTTTTAACCACGCAAACCGTATCTACGATAATAATAAAATTTTATTGGGTCCAAATCTATACAATAAAAAAAATCTGAATTTCAATGACTTTGGTATCGACAATCAATCATATTTTTTGTAATTTTTATCTGTCTGTCTAACCACACTAAAACAATTGAAAAGGTCTGAATGGTACTTGGCATTTATTTTAATAGCATATAACAATTATTTCATAATTTTGGATAGTTTTTATTTCGGGGCGATAAGATTTACAGGAAGGAAACAATAGTCAATTCGTATAAGAGGGCAGTGACTAAAATTTGAACTATTTTTCTGCAGCTTTATAATACATTAATATGTTTCTCATCCACAGAAGTAGAAAACACCATTTATAAAATAATGCAGTTGCTATTTATAAACATAAGGCGTAGGTTTTCTAAATCGAAACGATGATAGGTTACTATTCTAATTTAAATGTGTTATCAATGTCGAACAGACATGTTTCAGCGATACGCCCTTAAACAGCTCTGACTAAATTCTTTAATGCGACTTATCCGGTAGAAGACGTGTAAATCTCACACAGATAGAGATGCTTAAGGTATCATGAAATATCTTTGTGTGTATTACGTTCAACGCTACTTACAATGCGACAAGGTTATATCAAGTTTTCCTGGAATTGAAGCCAGGCCACACTAAGCCACACGCTAATAAGTAAGAAAACGGTCAAGAATATTATACGGCTAACGGTGTCCGGTCCGGCCGGCACGGGGTGAAAACACTTATTATACCAAAGATAATGAAGAAACGAAGCTTAATTATATTGAATTAGAAAGCCAGGCGGTCATACGAAATGACCGCTGTTCTAGATATTATAAATTGTAGTTAAAATGATTTGTGCCAGTTTGGGTGAACCTACCTGATGAGATGTAAGTACTACGCACAACTCGTTAGTTGGTTTAGTCTCCTTTTATTTCTCAACGTTTGCAAGTTTCTAGGTAATTCATATGTAAATATAGTTAAATGCATAATAAGCAACAATTGTATGAATTAAAAATATTTAAATGTTCTTAATTATCATGATAATTTAATTAAAACAATGATAACTGCATGTTTGGTATCAGTGTATATGGAATATTTGAATGCCGTGGCAACTTCACCCCATCGGCTAATACAGTTACGCAAGCAACCAATAAGCTATCAGCAACAAACAGACACTTAAGCCGCATATAATAAAGATGTAACACCATTTTTTTTATTTAGTGTAAGTACACTACCGGTCAAAAGTTTGAGACCACTATAAAAAAATTAAGAAAACAAATAAACGTCAACATATTTAAATCATTATGAAATACAGTTTTTATTTCCATGTTATACACAATATTTAAAATTAAAAAATTACGAATACAAAAGATAATACTAAATTACTAAAGAAAATACAAACAAGAGAGTTTACATAGACTTTTCATCAAAATATCCTCCTTTGCATTTTATTATTTGTTTTACCAATCTTGGCATGCGAGCAATTAACTTATTTATTGTCTCTTGCGAGATATTCTTCCAGCTGTCTTCTAAGGCATTCCACATGGCCTGCTGTGAAGAAGGACATTGTTCCCGAACGTTTCGGTCAAGTTCTTCCCACAAAAGCTCTATGGGGTTAAGATCGGGACTTTGGGGTGGCCATGTCATGTTTCCCAACACTTTTTCTGACTGTTTCTTGTCTAAATAGCCCCTACATAATTTTGAACTATGCTTTGGATCATTATCTTGTTGGAAAATAAATCCTTTGCCAATTAACTTTAGTCCGGAGGGAATAGCATTTTTCTCCAAAATTACTTTATACTCCTCCTTTTTCATAATTCCTTTAATTTGGACCAGATTTCCAGTCCCATAGCCTGAGAAACAACCCCAGACCATAACAGATCCGCCACCATGCTTGACAGTCGGGACTACACACTGTTGCATCATCTTTTCTTCGGCGGAACGTCGAACGAAAATTCTTCTTTTTGAACCAAATATTTCAAATTTAGATTCGTCACTCCAAAGTACTTTTTTGAAATCTTCTTCGGTCCAGTCTCGATGGGCTAGGGCCCACTGCAGCCGTTTTTTCTTATTCTGCGGTTTTAGAAGAGGTTTTCGAACAGCAACGCGACCATACAACTTGGCGTCTCGCAATCGTCTTTTCACTGTAGACACTGACACAGGTTTTTCCCGAGATTTGTTGACTTCAACGCGGATTTCTGGGGCTGTTAGGCGTCTGTTTCGCTTGCTGGTTACCACAATAAATTTGTCTTCACTAGAAGTCGTAGCTCTTGGTCTCCCGGAGCGCGGACGATCTTGATTACTGCCAGTTTGTTTGTACCGCACAATAGTGCGATGAACACAAGTCTTTGATAACTTGAGTTGAGATGCAATCTCACGTTCAGATTTGCCTTCATTATGGAGAACAACGATGGCAGATCGCGTTTCGATACTAATTTCGCAAACTTTTCCCATTTTAGAGACGTCTTGACTGAAGGAATCACAAAATCAGACTAACAGCGGATATTCGTAGATAACCATGAAAATATCGGGTTAAAATAAACTTAAAAACATATTTTAAAAATATAGAACAATCGCATTGTAAGATGATGTAAAAAAAACGAAGTGTCAGCTGCGGTAATGAGGTAATAAAATTTTTACAATCGATTATCGGACTAGCTCTTCTTCGGCTCACATTGCAGTTTGGAAACAATGCTGGTTTATGGCCCTTTCCTTGGCTTATATACAAAAGAATTAGCTTTTAGGCAATCTTTAAAAACAATAGAATATGCAGGTGTGCAGATTACTTTTTATTACCAATATTTTAAGAATATTTACTAATAACAAAAATCTTTTAATAGTGGTCTCAAACTTTTGACCGGTAGTGTATATGTATATTAGCTAAAATCTATACCAGGGATTCCCAAAGTAATCGATATCGACCTCTGGGGGTAAAAATCGGTTACCTTGGGGTTGACGAGGTCTAAAAATCAACCTGTATTAATTAACTTTTCAAGATACTCGCCCCTGTTAATGTTTTTTTAGGTTTTATAAGTAAGTGGATGATGGTGGATTTTTAAAATAATTTGGCTATGGGGGTCTGAGGTATCACTTCATTTTGGAAACGGTCATTTGACGTACAAATTTGCACACATATTTAGTTTTGGTGGTGATAAAGAAGTAATTAAAATTGTCAATGCATTAAAATAGTGGATAACGTACTTTTACTTTTGAGATTCTTTACTTGGGACGGGTATCAAAACAAAAATAATGCACGAATAGAAAACTTGGATTTTTTCTTAATGCATTCTTTCAGTTATTTTTATGTCGCAGTCCGTGTATATCTGCGTTGTACATAGTAGGCATCGCCGACGCGTTGCCGGCCAAGATGGAAGCGAGGTCACAGATAAAAAAAAATCACCATCGATCCTAGGAGGGTTGTAGCTTACCAGTCAGGTGATATTGAATATGAAAAGCAACTGTTTTTAATAGTTTATTAATACTATTAGTGTAATCTTACATATACGGTCTAGAGTTTATTTGATTACAATCAATTTTATGTATTTATTTACGCATAGACAATAATAACTGCGCAAATATTACGTCAAAGCTAGCACTTACGAGTAAATAAAATATAAAATAAATACATTCTTCGAGATAAACGTCAATTGACTTGGAAAAAAAAAGTAATTAATAAAAATAAATAAATAATAATAAAAAATAAAATAATAATAATAATAATAATAATAAATAAATTAATTTTTATTTTTATTATTATTTTTTTCAATTATCTTCGTCTTCTTCGATCTTTGACACTCGATATTCTACTTTTCCATTTAATTTTAATCATTCTTCTGTAGATCCACATTTCAAAAGCCCTTAGTTTATCAATTGAACCATACATACGAACTGGAAGTATATAACATTTAACTAGTCTCCACCGCAGTTTTAAGCTAATTTTTCTGTTAATCAATAGTTTCCTCATGTTCTGATAGGTATTTCAGGCAATTTAAATTCTTATTCTAATTTCATGATCCGGTTCCCAGACCTCATTTAACCAACAGCCGAGATATTTGTATTTGTTAACTCTTTCTATAGAATCATTTCCCAATCGCAAAATTGCTGACGAATTTAAACGTTTACCAACAATCATGAATTTAGTCTTAGTTTTGTAAATACGCTGTTCATATGTAATAGGCAAATATCCAAATCAGTATACGATATATGACGTGCAAGAAAAAGTACATACTGGGGCGATAGCATAATACCATGATGTATGTTTTGCGCAACAACATAATGAAACAGCATATGTACATTCGACTTGTAGGGATTCATATATGTTACGTGGAATTAAATTAAACGAAATTTACATATCGGCTTTTGTCAAGTTTTTTTTTTTTGCTATAAATTTTACAATGATTATCTTAATTGCATTGATTGATTTAAATTGCATTAATACGTATATTTTGGTGGTATTCATTTTTATGTCAATCAACATCAATTTGCATTGTATCCAAATGAATATAAAATGACAATTGAATCAATTGGTGTTTACACAAACCTGTCTTTAGGGGTTTAAAAAAATCTGTGAGGCTTAGGTAAATTTTCATCTACTACTAGTACTAGAAATATATCATCGGGAAACGTGCGGGTAAGGTTTAACTATGCGACTAGCTAATACCCTTCTCTTAGTATTAATTAACCATAACAAGATTTTTGCATGTTCAGGTTAAAATGTCGAAGAACCAGTAATAAAGAGATCTTCAGTTTCCATCTTGGCTGAATGCACGTCTGGGATTATCAGTCGCCATTCAATCGTTAATGGGGAACTATGTTGGTGCAGACCTAAAGTCGCGCATGGGCAGCAGTGACCACAGATGTGTCACTTTAGTGACATGTAATGGTACTTCTTCTCGATTGTCGCATATGGACATATTTTTTTTGTATAACTTGTTGCAAAAACACAGCAATAGTCTTGTTTGTAGAAGTCGGTCATAAGGTTTCAGGGAAATTACCTATCATACCTAATTTTATATCGTTGAAGGAGAGCCAAAAGTTACACTCATGTATACTAATGAACCACTTTCAATGTAATCCGTGACATTTGTTTTTGCTGGACATTGATTATACGCAGTAATTATACACATATAACAAACATTTCATTATCATTATGCATTATTAGATTATTATTGCTGACAATGACGACAATATTTTTAGAACATATGTGATTGACGTCAATATATTATTATTATTTATTATCTTTATGTTATTACGCGAAAAAGGAGAAGGTTATCTTATAATCTGATTTCTTCAACGGGTGTATGCGCACCATCACAAAGATTTGTGAATCGATTTGGTTCATTGGGTCTTTGGCTGTTTTGTTTGATTGTGTTACGTACACAATATAACTATTTACAGGATGGTTTTCTATAAGTATCTGATGAAGAGTTCCGAAAAAATCAACGAAACTCCTTAATGAATGGTGATTGATTAATCAACGATCGTTTAAATTTTTTGTTACTGGCAACGGTTTCTTTGCATAATTAGTATAAATAATACAAGAAAATTATAAATAAAGAGTATTACAAAATCTCATTTTATGTTGTTGATTCTTCTTTTTATCGATTGATATATTGGTTTGAATTATTGGTAATATTATGTAATCGGTGCAAAATATTGTATATGTAGGTACATAAAATTTACACTTCCTTACCAATCCTCACCTCACCCAAAAGAATAAGTATATTTGAATACCTAACGGTAAATAACATAATAAAATATTATTCAACTACTTTATTGTTGTTTCTCCAACAATTTTAATGGTAAAATTCTCAAGAACCCGTTCATGCTGCACTTATAATATCACCTTTAACGGTTCTACTTATCTAGAGATCCGCACCATCCACAGATCGAAACGTCTCGCCGAGCTCTTAACGTTAAGGAGACATGACACTGCACTGTCTCGTGCTTATACTATAAACCGAATTGCTTAGTGTTAAATAACAAGCTAGATTCTACACTGAAGTAATCTCGGAGCTGTATGATTGTCAAAAAGACGTTAAACACGCTGGATTGAGGGCCAGTGTGCCGCCAGTGTGACGCTCGTGTGTGGTATTATTTAGTGTTAATTAATACTTGACTACAATCCCACCTGATGGCCAGTGGAGATGGCAAAGCGCATTAACTCAATCACACTGAAAGTGAAACATATTAAAAACGATTTGAGATTCATTTTCTGAAAGACTGTATAAACCAGGTAGGTAAACAAGCGTTACATTGTAGTCTAGAATTTTTAAAACAAACTACTGTACGTCGATACCTGACCTACTAATCTATAACAATATTAAAACTGTAATGGAGCCGAATCCATGCATTAAATATTATTTTGTAATTGTTAAAATACCAAAACATTTTCTTGAATTTTTATCTATGCCACTGCCTATCAGAATGCCTGTCAGAGCACATATCATGAGGAAACCATTGATAAGATAAAATTGTGGCTTCCCAGAAAATGAATTGATTCCATAGAATAACAAATAACAATAGCAATGAAGTACTGGTGGATGTCGTAATAAGTTTTGACTGTTTTTGTACATCTATTGCAATAAATAAAAGCGATACATGACACAATAAAATAGGTTATAAAGTAAGTAAATTACATACCTAGCTTAAATTATTTAACAAACAACCCCGCAAAACAGTTGGTAGTGACCCTGCCTGCCGAGCGAGGAGTCCACGGTCGGTTCCCAGCAGAGCTATACATTAATGTGACAGATAATTGCTTGTTTTCGGGTCAAAAACATTTATGAAGTCTTATTTATGTATATGCCACTAGCAACACAGATAATATTAGTGCGGGGATGTCATTATGTGGTCGTTCTTTTACAAACAATAAGTTAATGCTCGACAACAATCCCATATAATGATAAGCGGTGATAAATAAAGCCTGAGTTGTGCAACATATTTATTTATCCGACCACTATAAAATAGCTCAGTCCCAGTGCACTTCGCAATCCTACTCGCGTCTGACGGGCAATTTCTATGAACAAAAATGTGTCAACAAACCAACGACGCCCCAACCAAGTGGAGTGCGGCTCTCACAGTCTAATTCGCACGCATCCCGAGACGCAACGATTATGTCGGCGTCTCGATCACATCCGCGTACGGTGCGATGAACGCGAGTTAATTAATAAAACACCGCATTAGTAGAACATTACCGAATGTATCGTGTATTCAAATCGGCTCGACTTCAAACGCATTAATCAGTGCTACTACACTTTCGTTAGAATATATAACCAGATCGTACGTTGATTTTCGTAAGGTCATTATATCATTATGGAACCTGGTGACTCGATTCCAAGAGTTCATGACGGCTTCTGTCAATCGAAGTCTATGTTAAACTGTTTTGGGCGACATCTGGGTGAATGGGTGACAACTAGTGGGCTTGCCGCTTATTTGAATTTGAGAGCGCAAAAAGCTGCACGATCCCGATTATTATCGTTAGATCTATGTATAATCAAAGGTCGTCGAGCGATATGACATGAATTCCCGACAGTTGATCACTAGTTTCTAGGTATACTAATCCGTATAGATCCGAGAGGAAACCTGTGTCTGCTATGCCTCTAATGCATTGAACCAACTCAACTCTAACAGTCATGCCATCTAATTTGGAGTTAATCAAAGATTTAATTGATGGCTCAAAGAGACTCGTACAAGAAAAATTCTATAAAGATCACTAACATTTTAGAGGATTGAAACGGGTAGATATTAAGTAGTGAGTTAAGCTGCTTTGTTAATAATTAAGTATTTAGTAATAACTTTTCACAAAATCTACTGCCTCGCTAAAACCATTAATTTCTATTAAAATTATAATGATTAAATTTAATTATTTCCTCTTTATTGCAACAACCTTACGGTAAATGGAGTACAATAGGCGGACTTAATGCCTTTTGGCATCTCCTGCCAGTCAACCCACGAATTGGTTAGTATTTGGTAGGCGTTATAAGATCTGAGGTGAGTCGAAGATGCATCAGTCAAGATCGAATAAAGTAAAACCAAATCTGTAGAATCAATTAGGAACAAGAGAATAATTTACCCATGTTTCTTATATCACTTTAGTTAAATTCATACAAACAATTACATTTCATACTCATGTGTAGGTATTTTCCCTCACGTATATTTATTTGGTTATGTTATAATTAGGTTGTCTAACATCTAGTATGTTGTCTTTTTACAAACAGCATGTCTTTTTTTTGTCTTAATCAAGTTTTTCTATATTTCATATATTGCAACATAACATTTAAATGTTACTTAGAGAAATCGTTTCCTTTTGATGATATTTGCTGTAAAATAATAATTATGTGTACAGTTTACAAAATCATGTTACGAGTTATAGATACAAAAGAAGATGTAGAAAGCACTAATGATTAATTATTCTGACAATAGACACGCTAAATCTGTCTGTAAGTGATGAAACCCACAATATTAGAACTTGGCATAAATATTTTTTTTATATTAAGAAAAAAATAATAATTTAGAAATATTTAATATAATTTTTCAAAATCAAGTTAATAAAATATAAATATAGAATTCTAAGACTAACAGTTAGCCAGTTAACAGTTAGCCAGTTAGTCAGTTATCTTCAATATCTAACTGACCAAGTGATATGTGATATCATTTGAATAAGTGTAATGATACTGAAAAATTGTAAATACGAGATCACCGATAACTATGTCCAAATTCTATGGATGTCTTTTGACTGCATGTAAAATAACATTAGGCATAACAAAAAGTCAACATCAAGCGCTGTTCCTGGGCAAAGATCATGAATGAGCAAGAACGACAAAAATAAAATACCATTAAGTCTATTGACCTTGAATATTTTATGCAAAGGACATTCCGGATCCGCTTAATAGATACAACATCTGCTGTCAGGTCAGAAGAGAAACTTCCGCCGCCGGCCCTCGGCACTACTTAACCAGAATATTCTTAACGGCATAAAGTTCAATAAAGCTGCCAATGGTGATAGACAAGAATACTAAGTAGCTAAACGAGGGGTTCTAATATTCTACTATATTGCTGAGAGAATAACTTTAATATGTTCAAACGAGTCGACTATCGGAATATTTTCGGGAGAATCCGACCAATTTTCGAATTTAGGTTGAAAACTTCGAGGTCCTTGATTAGGTCTTCAAATAGGGCTTACTTGAAAGTACGTCGTAAGAATATAATCGATTGATGATATTGAATGCGTATTCAGTCGCTAACGATACCTTCAATACTAATTAAGACCGACTCTATCAGCGCTTGATTAACTCGCGTTGCTTCAGCAAACCTACTTTACGTTTAAAAAAACCAACTACAACCGAATTAAAATTACATCAGACACGTGATAAAATTAACGCTTGCAAATTTTTATTATATAGGAATCAATTTTCTATGAATGCATCCTATGAATTAAAAGCATTGGAAACTCTTGGCTTTGCAATTAAATTTGCGTTTGCAATTCTCACATCCTACCAGCGAAAGCCCAATAATGATTAAGACGTTGGTCGCCCGCTCGAATACCCTGGGTTCCAACCTCGTAGGTACATACAGTAGGTGCAGGTACATTATGTGCCTATTATAAATTAATTATCACTTCCCGTGGTGAAAAAAACATTGTGAGGAAACGGGACCTGTTAGTTCTCTGTTATTCTTATACCTTGTGTGTGTGACCTGTGTGTCTTTCAATGCGTCTTGTAGGACAACGGTGAACACAACTTTAACCACTTTTATTTTGATGATGTATTATGATAGTGACGATGTTCATGATATGTTCATCCGTTCACTTGATGATGTATCGAATATTTTTTAGGATTAACACAAATATACACCCGTCAATCATATTTCGTCCCACGAATCATCACTTCCACTGATAAAAAAAACTAGAACGACTAAAGTATATCAACCTATTTTCAGATATTCACATAATCAGTTTCCAAACCGACATTTCGAATAATGTTTAATATCAGTTTCCAACAACCATATCGTATTTCTGTGAATTGTAGGTAATATCTACGTATCAAACTTTATTGAGAAAAGATAACAAATCATAAAATCGATATGCAAATGTGGAATACGTAGTACAGTACAACGATTATACGAATTACACTTAAAACACATATCGGTGTAAGGGATCTAGCCACCCTCGGGTCCAACCCACTCGTGCGAACCACGAAAGAACATCTGCTCCTCTTGCCTACCCCTATTGATAAAAGAACAAAACGGTAGTGCTAACCTCCTTATTTAAAAAGTTAGTGGGCTTCACACCAACCAGCTTAGATACAAGTAAGTACATTTAATCTTCCAAAAAAACCCTATTTGTTAACAACTTATATACTATAATATTTACTTATGATACCTAAAAATAATGAGGCATTCTTTACTTTATCATATACCTATGTATATGTCTGCGTTTTCTGCATCACAGGCGGATCTGGCAGTAAATTTAAGGATTATTTTTCTAGAAGTGAAACGAGGGCAGTGGGTTGCCAGTACACAAAACATCACTGTCAAACAATAAGCATTGACAATTTGTATGATACAACGTACATAAAACTTCCACTTGACACAGAGCACGTGATATGATCGATAGCGAATATTTATTGAAACATTATTCAATGGATGCTGATTACGCGCATGGAAACGAACTGAATTGATTGTAGATCACGCGGACGGAGGATACCTGACTGTACTAACACTACTCAAAATGCAAATAGGAACTAGGCCACCACACGTCCAGTATAAATCGATGCTCTAAGGAGAAATGTGTCTAACATACCTACCTACTGCGTCAATTAGCTTTTAACGGGCTTATTGGTCCGAAATAACGTGTGATTTTATTTGAAACGTAAGATGGAATTGAAGTAGTAGTTTTTTTTTTTTTCTAAGATATCTATTGTACACACCAAATGTTTGTAATTTACTTAAAAGTATAAAACATAATTTCCCTTGGTTTTTATTTCTTCGTATTTCCTAAACTCTCTATCTATCCCTATAACAAAATTCTAACTGATCTTTTTCTGTACATGAAAAAATCTATGAGAAAAACTATTATTAGAAGAGGATTAACGCAATAGAACCTAAAATATTAGTTGTTAGAATTTGGTCTGTTCGTTTATGCGCGCTTATCGCTGAAATCGTTTATCCGATTTCGTTTTGGTTTTCACAAATCTATTGCAGCAAGTATCACTTAATGTTTTAAGTTCGTTTAATTGCAATCCGTCCATAAATAAAAAAATTACAAATTAACATATGTATTTCTAACAAACAGACCGAAAAAATCCCAGTCCTACGACAATGCAGATGTTTTTTCTAAGCCTAAGGTTGTTCTGAAGCGAAGCGAGGGCATTTATTAGTACATAATAATATTCAAGATTTAATACCTTAAATATACATATGCAAATTGCAGACAGACATTATAACAGTAACGGGTACACATGATTTTTGTACACAGTAATGCAACTTTGTAATTATGAAAACCGTCTTAAGCTGTTAAATAAATAAAAAAAAAAGATGCTCAAAGACATGCAGAAAAGCACAAAGTAACGCGTGAACGCTACTATGAAACTGTTCAGTTTTTATACATACACGATATAACATATTCCAGTTGCAAATATTTTCACAATTCATAATTCAAACGAAGTACGCAAACAAGCGCGACGCTGGCACTCCTCTCCCCGGATAAGATACGAGGGACACGATACTTCGTAAACGAGAAAACCTGGTTTTGCGTCGCGGTGCCCGTAACACGCTTTCTTTGTACAATTTATTTCATATATACACTCTAAAAAGAAAAAGTGACAATCTCTTGATTTTTGTTCTGTGTTATTTGCTTATCGAGTGTACCTTTAATTAGGGATGTTATGGATATACGAATAATACTTTTCGGGTTTTGGTTACGGTTACGGATATGAAATGATTGCGGATTATCCGATTGTTTCGGATAATTGCGGTTACGAATATTGGATGATTTAAACCTTTAAAAAAATAATATTTAATTATTTATTTTATTCCATTTTTACAGCCTAACATTTGCCCAATGCGTTAGACAAATAAAACTAATCTTAATTTTAATTAACAATAACAAATTCCATGAAGTAGACCTATTTCAATTTTACTAAATTTATCATTAGAATGTTCCACCCTGTATATTTACAAGGTAACAGTTTGACTTTATTTCTAGGTATTATTTAGTATTACAACCATGGACAAAACCTTAAAAGTAATAAAATAAAATATTAATTTTATTAGCTCAGACAGCGAAAACCTGTCATAACGTGTTTAATTTAGACTCAGCACCTAACCGAAACTTTTTTATCGGATTCGGTTACGGTTTCGGATATACTTTTGTTTCGGACATCCGATAGTTTCGGTTACGGTAACGGAGCTCCTTAACATCCTTGCCTTGAATGTCTTCAATCCTATATTCAGATTTCGAACCACGCACGCACTGATGGTAATTTGATACATGTCACCCATCCAACTTCCGATCGCATCCAAATTTAATCAAGCTGTCGAGTATTGACATGTTGGGTACTCGGGTATTATAAATGATAGGACCGGACGGGAGTATCATCTCATCAAGTCTCCGGTGAAGCAGATTACTTTGCATTTACATACATGGCTAAAAACCTTGTACCATTTTAACGTATATTGGACTGCGACATAAAAACAATCTATTCAACAACTTCAAGTAAGATTGTATTGTTGTCTCTTTTCTTTAGAGTATGTCATCGACTAAAGAGGCAATTAAATCTTTTGAAGAAAAAAATATATTTTAATCTGTTTCGAAGTCTAGTACCTACCAGTTGAGAAACAGTAAACTCTGTTTAACCGGCAATGCATCAGAGACGCAGCATCCTGTTTGTAGGCTTGCTAGGTACGAGCGCAATATGAGATATAGGTACTCGTAATTATTGAGGCGTTTGTTAGCGATCATGTGGATTTGTTATTCATATTATTATAATTTATTCCTTTTGGTTTACAACTATGCTCCAATCCGCTGGTGCTGTTGTCAAATTATGAATATATTTTTATTCAAAAATCAAAATGTTATTTATTTTTCTTGCTAAACAAGAACGTCTGCCGGGCCAGCATATTTAGGGTCATAGCACACATACCAACTCGGAAAGGGATCGTTGCCGTATCAACTCGAGCCGTCCAGTATTCTCTGTATGAAACTCCCTACTGCAACGCACACTAATCGGAATCGTATCATAATCGCGTCACCTCGGGTCAAGCTCACTAACCGGGGTGATACGGTGAAGATCCCTTACCGAGTTGATATGTGAGCTATATAATAAAACCATAGAATAAAAATCTGCTTACAGACTAGATAATAAAGAAAAACCTTCGATAAATTAAAACAATTACAATGATGCTGGAAAGCTAAAAATAATTCAATTAACTGTAAACTATGTCTATTTAAACGCAATAACCTTAAAAACCGGTGCATTGATTGTTATTCGTTTATTATCGATAGATATAATGAGAAGCAACCTGGGTGTACGCGGTTAACGTGTAATATCTATATCTAACGTGAAAGAACCACAACGTTTTTTCACATTTTCTTCATTTTTTTATATTTGGCCAGTTTTATTGACGAGTATGAATGATGTGCAAAATTTTGGAAATATTATGTTTTATAATTATTGTATTATGGTTGAATAAGTTGAATGGACGGTTACTAAACGAACACTAGTAATTCCAAAATGTCTGATAAATAAATTAACAATTGTTTCCGGTTTAGTTGCTATGCGTAACTGAAACGACTACGTATTCCGAAGAAAAGCGAGGGTGAGTAATACTAGTAAAATAATACACCAAGAACAAATCTGCACAAGAAACTCAGACGTCGTTTTAAATGACTAGCAACGATACATTTGTATTGAATGCACTATCTCCGAGAGTAAACCATACCAATGACTCAGAGAACCAGTTCCTTTTCAGCTCGATATTACATCGATTACTTTTAACGAGGAGAGCTATGAATATATTACAAAAAACCATGAACACAATGTAAGATTTATAACGACTTACATATTTCACCTCATGTTTTGAATGTTTTGCAACCAATGCAATATTGTACACACATATGCATACTTTTATACGTCGTTTTCTTCCCGTGAGTATTTTTTATTTAACTAGCATAACATGTATACCTAACCGTAAATATAATTATTAGCCGACACCACTTCCAAGCCACCGAGATGATAAACGGTCACAGCCGCCCATGGACTTTCGTAACACCAAAGGCATCGCAAACGCGGTGTCAAATATTATAGTACAGTTCACTTTATGAGTGTGATAGATAGCTCAAGGCAAGAAACTGTACCACTACGAAAGAGCACATACTGTTTAGATTAAGACGGTGACGATTGAGACAGAGTTGTATTTTTAATGCTAAAAAGGTTCTGGTATGGACCACAAGAATAAACTGGTGAAGAGGAGTCACGAAATCTACAAAAATGCTGAAACTAGTCAAAATTGAATCACTTATTTAAAGCTAATAAAATATAAATGTTGTATTCATGTTACCTTTTAATTAGTAAGGTTAACTACATAATATTAATGGTATTCAAGCATTTACCAAGGGCAGCCACGAATCCATGATCGATCTCAGAATTTCCACCTGAACGTATCATTTTCAAGATGGATATAAGAATATATTCGCATTTTCGTCTCATCGGAAACAAGTATTTCGTTTTTACAAAACTGACGAAACGGTTGCGATGAGTCAGACCCGAAGGCCTCGTAACGTATAAGGCTTTAACGTTTTCATAACGAAGATTCCATGCAAAACCAAGTATCGTCACATTATACATTCATCTTTATGTATGCATTTATGAATAAGTTCACAAGCGTCTGGTGGTGATCATGTAACTTTTGAGGATCGATTGAGGTCGTATTCACTCAATAAATATAATTTATCGTGACGATAATTAATAAATAGTATAATGGTGTTACGTCCAGCGAGGGAACCGAAGTCGGTTGGTTATATAGCATTTTATCGGTAATAGCTGATATCGGTGTCAACTATAATACACTTATATGGCGAATATAAGTAAAGTCGAGCCGGATTTCATTCAAAGCCCGTCCTGTCTCGTCTCGGAGTAATTTATAAGTGGACTTCAACCAACGTGGATTGGAGTTGAGTGCACTTTTTAAGCGCACCGAGCGACGCATTTGCTTCATAAATTTAATATACCGTTGGACTTATTAAGCAGTAACGTTAATGGAAATGTAGTCTACGGTATCCTGGCATGTGGCAAAATGTTTATGTGTTTACTCTAGACACAATAAGAAAGTAATTTAATTTAATACATACAATATTCTAAAAAATTTGTTTGAATTCAATTTACCCGTGTCACATTTCTTCGAGATTTTTATTTCAAAGCATAAAATTACATCCACGCGTTGAATTTCTTTTATCGAGTCACACTAAAAAAAATATTTGTAGGTAAAAAAACTGCAAAGAAAAAATGATTTAACCAACCAGAAGATCAGGGAACAAATGTACATTGTGCATTGTATTTCGTACGATTTTAACTAATGTCTAACGAAATGTCAAATTAAGAAACAATCGACGTCTCTGGACAGCCTAATTCGAAAACCTACTAAACTCTTTGTGTGTGTAACGTGTAACAAATTGTTCAAAGAAGTTCCATTATGTTCAGATTCGAATAAATCTTCTGTTACAAAACGTTCAAGACTAAAATAAATCGCACGATATCGATTTCGTGTGGGCCGAAGACTGAATAATTGTCATAGAAACAAAACACGTCACATAGACACATGTAATGTTTTAAGAAGAATCCGTGTGCAGTAAAAAGAACACATGATTCAAATGCGTCGTTCTCATCCGTATATTTAGAACCGCCGAGACAATAATTATGTATTGAATCAGCGACACTAAACACTACATGAACGTGTAGATATCGCCGTCTTGTAATAGCAACAACTGTTGTTACGATAATAAATATAATTACTTATAAAAATAATAATATTAAATAAGTACAATCCTGAGATACGGCAGTTTAAGTCAAGATGGTTCGTCAGTACATAAGTAATGCACTGACGATATGTATTTTGCATTATCTAGGCTTTTGACATACCTAACACTGATAGCACCTTTTTTTTTAAACAAAATTCCCTGTGTTGCGGGTGGCATGGACATACACATATTATGACATTACAAACACCTATGACCCGAGAACAAACATTTATCTGTCACACAAATGTCTGCCCTGGCCGGGAATCCAACCCGGGACCCCTTGCTCGGCAGGCAGGGTCACTACTAACTGGGCTATGAGGTCGTGTCATATGTGTATGTAAAGTAAAGAAATTAATTTTACTGTATATGTATGACACGGTAAAAGAAACATAACACACTTCTTTAGCGTAAACAAACACAAAAAAACGTTTTATCTCTTAATTTTTTATTACAATTATGTTAAATATTTTCTATTTAACTTTCTTCCAGCTTTTAGTACAAAATAATAAAATAGTTAAAGCCAACGACAAAAAAAAAACATCAAAGGATTTATTGAATAATTTATACGCTTTATTTTATACGTTTTGCTAAATAGACATTTTGTTGCTACCACAATCATATTGATCGTGAAACCTTATTAGGGTTTCGTACATCCGGTGAACTTGCATGTATGTCTGTCCATCGTGCCGTTCATGTGCACATATAGAGTTTGGGAGAGGTAATGAAAGTACATACATATTTATATCGTAAAAAAAAATCATTTTGGACATAATTAAGCAAATATAAGATTTCAATTTTATAACACTGAAATTAAAATCGTAGTAGCATCAAAATTCATTTTTCATTTAATACGGTTAAAAATAATTTCAAAACGAATTAAATACAAATTATAAAATTTCCAACGTATATAATTATTATAGATATTTTTGAAAAATAAAGTACATTATAACGTCATCTCTTAATGTGTAATACTTTGCATAAAAATCTATTATTTACCTAGAAAATAATAACACGATATAATGATGTTAGGAACCAAGAATATGATTAAAACTACCGTAAAAAATCCTAACACTGAATTAAGATACAACAACAAACAAAGTAACAAAGAACTCTTCTCGTTTGTTCCATATCGTTATCTTTATAAATTACACGTAATCGTTCTTAGTATCCAATCAACAATACACGTGGAAATAAAAACGAAGAGAGAACTTTTTGTCTCGACATACATTCGTTTTAAATGTAAGGATCATCACGCTCAATTCTGCTTAACCCATTGACTGCCAGACATATTTAGAGCGTCTAGCCCTGGGTGCCGAGGTTTTATTTTGAAGAATACATGAAAGTTTACAAAATATAATTAATTATATTAAGTTACTGATAATATTGTAATAGCATTTACAGAAATTTTTATTAAAAACAAACACTACGAGATATCTCGTAGCTGGCAGTCAATGGGATAACGTGTATGTCGTTTCTTTGCGCGATTAATTCGATCGACACAAGTCGACAGGCCATAGGCAGTTCAAAAACATTTGCATACTATTAGCTAGATGCCAGTGACATCCAGCATCGAACAATTTGCTGAGCAGGCATAGACACCGACTCGACCACAGGGTAATCAATGTAAGTAATCTTTATTAATATATCTGCTTATTTTGATTTCTGTTCTGATAAATATTATCACGACTACAATATAATCGTTGATACGTCTCTCAGTAATCGAATCATATCTATATTAAGCTCCAATAGGTGGCGCCATAGTCAATTAATTAGCCAAATCTATATTTACCAACCCAAATGATTCATATATAGATATACTGCATAACAACTCATTTTTCAAATATAAGCAAGATATGTCTAGAAAATATCATTAATACTATTCTACTCTCCCCACTTCGTTTGGGTTAAACAAGTATTATATAGCCTATGCCATTCCGGAACTGAGTACATTTCGAATGGTAGTTCTTTTTTTTTTAATAGCTGTGGTTCCGATACTATATCCTGTCCGATTACTTCACTTATATATTACATGTACATGAAAATATTCGGAATTTCGAAGTTTGTCAATATTTCAATTAAAGCAAATAGGTGATTTACTCGTGTCTTTCATAGGTAAACTGCAAGCTCTATGTGTTTGCCGTTATACCTGTATCGATACTAATACATTTTTTTCCTGACATTCACCTAGCTCGCAGGAATCACTGACAGTGACAGTGTTGCAACGTTTTTCATGATCTATATATATATATATATATATATTAAAAGAACTTCTCTCTCACAGACTATATTGTGGACATTATACTTCTCTGTCAATTAAATGATCGTTCAGTCAATTCACTGAATAAATAAACACCGAGGTATAAAATGTAATTATCAATTAAAATGTAGTGATCCATGTAATTTGGGCGAAGTATCGGTGTAAAATAAAAAATAGTGAGTACCCCTTTGCGATGTAAATGTTTTTCCGAGCTATTCCGTAATTGCTACCGAGCCAGTTTCACGGCGATGACTGACGCGTTCAAGAATAATAAAATCTGTCCTAGTATTCTAAACGGCGTCCATGCTCTATAATTTCACTCGATAAGTATACCAAGATAACGGACGTATGTAATAAGAGAAGTTTGTTTAAAAATAGATGAATTAAATCAAATATTGCTTATACAAAAAATAAAAACTTACATAATGGCTCAGTCGCGATGAGTCAAAGACTAAGTTAATAAATTAATTTCTGTATAAATACAATTCACACTACAGTTCTTAGCTTAGAATGCCTTTGTAAAAATAGTTTAATACATAGTATAATTATACATATATATATATATATATATATAT
>PDGT01000061.1:1864093-1898510 GCA_003671415.1 Megathymus violae
ATATTATTACTTAAAGGAAGTCGGTACGAGCCGCTAGTTTTGAATAAAAAAAACAAATTGGACGTATTCATTGTTTACAGAAAACGCCATACGATTTTAGGTTTTAAAATATCTACAGGAAATTGCAATTACTGCTGGATACATTAATAGTTCGTAGCCCGATTCGAAAGTGACCGAATTTTTTTTATCTCAAAAATTTATAAAAATCCCCTGTTAATGACGTAGCACTTAACTGGATGAAATTAAGAAACCGAATATTTTTCAGTGAAGGCCTGAAATATGGGTCAATGAGATTAAATAGGCGCCTACTGTATACATCACCCTAAGACCAATTAAATAAGGATTACTTTACGTTACTTTCCTGTGTGTACCAGAATGAAATGTCTTTTTCTCGACCAGATCTGACCTTTCTAAATGTGTGACACTAGGAGAACACTCATTCTACACTTACCTACCCGCCGTGTACTCAAATAGACGTTTATTTAATATCAACAGTTGATGGTATTTGTAGAAACAAATATTACTTAATGCCATCTCTGTAGAAGTTACAAACACAAACTTTATACATTTCAACATAGGTAATATTGAGCCACCTAGAAAATAAGAGCAGGGATGTAATATTACTACTAAGAACTATATAAAGTTCTCAGTAGTAATATTATTATTAGTAAGAACGAGATTTTTACTCATGAGAAGTCGTGAGGAGTTAGACAGACAATTAATAGTGGAGAAAACGACAACAATATTGTATTTTCGATTATATTACACATGCAAAGTAACCTAATAGTTTGAACGGCGGTCTCCCGCACACGAGACTCGAGTTCAAATCCTGCACTCAATTTTTTCAAATTATATAACAAATTATTTATCACTCGCTTTGGCGAAGGAAAACTTCATGACGAAACATGTATACCTGCGAATTCTCTAATATGTTCTCAAAGGTATGTAACGTCTGCCAACCCGCACTTGGCCCCATTTGTTGGTGGACAACCGCTTTAAAGGGTTTAAAGGGCTCTTTGTAAGAGAGATACCCAGCCCCGGCAGTGGGACAATTATGGGTCATGATGATAACGTTTCGCAGACAAAGGCATGGGCTGTTATTATTTGGATAATCGAGCACTACAGATCATTTGGTGTTCAGTGATCAAAGCCGCTATAAACCTATTAGCAATGACATCGCCTACGCGTCGACGGCCAAAAAGGAAGTCTGGAATGGAAGGGGCTTACCTATTTATGAGTATAAGATGCATGTGATCGAGTTATTTAAAGTTTTATTCTTAATTCCACGCCCCAAATTTTCTTAGTATTCCAACACCCAGCTAAAGGCCTACAGATAAAAAAAATACAAAGTAATATCATCATTAATGTCTATAAATATAATAACAATAAACTTATTTGTACTTTTCTAACTCTGCTACCCCCGGGGTTTTGGGTTTGGGGTATTTATTAAAGTGCGTTTGTTGATAAAACTGAGCATGTAAGAAGCCGTCGAGGTATCGATAACCGATCCCCAAAACCATTGTATATACAGATACTTCAATAATTAATATGTTTTGTTCTTATTATCCATTTTAACTAATTCTTTCCAACAAATCTAGCAGTGTGATAATACGACGAATATAAAAATATCAATCTTAATTTTTACGAAGCTTTAAAAAGAATTTAGTGTAGAACAACAAAAGTTCCCGGAATAGGCACTTGTATGCACAAAAGAACGAAATGAAAGGGGTTCATAGTTTAATATGTCTGGAAAGTTAGATATTGCGAGTCTGAGCTGGAAGATACGAAAAATCTATCGACTTAGATGTTGTTCGGGGGTTTATATATAGCTCACTCTTTACAGGATTGGTTGTACACTCTATAACTACTCTTTGATACGACTCCCATATTTGTCGAAAAAAACATGAATGAATTATAGAAAATGGAAAAACTTATTTCATTAAATTTAATTAAGAACATATTTTGATCGCTCTTTGATTGTCTACGAAATTACTGATTTTAATAACGAGTTCGAAGAAATTTAAATATATTCTGAGAGTCATACTGAACATTTCTTGTCAAATATTTACGAGTATTAATTAAAAATAGTAATCTACGTTTGGCTTTACTAGCTAAATTATTTAAAATCAATAAAACATTTAAATTGCTAAAAGAAAAATACCTACGACAAAGTTAATAATAATACTAAGATAAAACACTAACGTGTAGATAACTCCCTAAAAAGATCATGTATTAAATGGTAAGTATAGATAAAACGAAAAGCAAATATTACACAAATGTATCATAGTATTTGTAACAGATGTGTTGCCAAACAGCTAATGAAAGATTGATGAGGATCAAATTGATATGTGTGTTAGCAATACACACACACAATATATTTATATATTTTATGATTATAATATTGAGCTACATGTTTGGTGTGAATTATTCATAACACATAATGTAACACTTGTTTCTCACAGAAGTCTTAAATCTAACTGGGAATATCTCGATCAACGAATACGGTTACTACCAACTTTTTTTTTTTAACTCATAAGATACAATAGGCTGTACCAATCAAATTTTCCTGCTTGTAAATAGAGAAGGGCCGAGGTACGTACGGTGAACAGCGATTTTTTTAAAGATTGCTGGACTAGGGCTAATGCCGAGGTGGTACAGGTACCGCCCAATTTAATTCTAAAGGTACTCGTGAATGGTTTAAGGGTTTTACCCGCCTGACTAGCTACGACCCTCCTTCTAGAATAAAACGTGAAATGTTTTACGTGTTTCGGTTGTAGTGTTGTGAGGGCAGTAAACCTCGTCCCGCGCTTCCATCGAGCTCGTTAACGCACCAGCGATACCTTTGATATAACGGACGTGCAAAATCTGCTCATTACGTTCGCGTGACTGTAATTATCCGTACTGTGGTTACTCAATTATATTTACGTACCCAATTTCAACCTCTGTGGTTCAATATATTATGTCACACCCTATCATACTGATAAACAGTTCAATGATCTTGAGAGGGATTCGTTTATATATTGAATACCCAGGGAACCCTTTATACTTTATCGTTAATGATAAAAAACTGTTCATTCAATACACCGGTAACCGAACAAACAGACGTAAAACTATATCACATTAGCTGTCTCCTGTTGCAAGCAACTCTTATTGGAACTGCCTGACCTTATACCCCACTTTCATAGATACGAAGCGGCAATTATAAAGACAAAGCGTTCCTTTCTCGCGAAAAAATATAATCTCGATGTAATTCAATTTACAAACTATTATAAAAGCTTTAAAGTCGATATTTGGTCAATACATTGTCTGCAATTGCGTGTCAGAGATGACATCGAGTGATTACCGTAGAAACAAGTCTCGTTGTTGAGTAGTCGTTTTGTACGGTTAACGATACCACGTCAAAAACATTTTCAGATTTTTAAGAAGAAAGCAAAAACGTAACTTAAAAAGTAACTAGATAATAAATTTAACCAGTAAGTACTGTGTATAAAATAATAAAATGGATTTTCGAATTCCAGTAACCATTCCAATGTACCTTGAAATTCAATTTAATTTATTCGAGTCAAACATGAATAAAAATTAACAAAAAGTAGACAATTTTAACTAAATGAAATTGTTTAAGATTCGTACGTTTTCTTCTCAGATTTTTAATTTCATAAACTCGTTTATTTTAAGTAATTAAATTATTGAATTTCAATTATTCAATAACTAGTAAATTCGGAAAACATAATCCCTACAGTTAAAAATAGTAACTGCACCCTAGATAATCGTAACACGTTTTTATCATGCATTTTACATATGTTTTCACACATCTAAACCTTTTTCGTGAGTCACTATCTATTGGTAAAATAAGAGGGTCAAATAGGACGTACATTGGATTTAATTACTCGCCTGTACTGTGCTCGATTTTATTACCCTGAACAATCATCGCTTTTATGACATTATTATCAACACGATTGGTCATCGAACGTGGATGATTTGAATGAATCATTCTTATCCACGTTGTTAGTGTCAGAGACTGCTGAGACAAAGGGCGTGATGTAAAAGTGTTGACTCGGTGTCCATCTGCCTACACTATACAAACAAAACATACCTACTGAGGAAGGCCGGTTACACAATGAAAAATTATTTTAATAGGAGGCAAACACTACGTAAAATCAAGTCAATAGGTAAGTGGCAAAATGTTTGTTCGGGGATGTACTTCTGTCCATCGAAGCTTTTAGGAGCAAGAGCCGACAACACTATCGCCTTCCTTAGATTCATCCAGTACGATCGCCAGGACTCCTAAAGGCACTTTGAGCTTATGCACCCGTTTTCAATAATCAAACTAAAGATTGAGATAGAGATCAATTCAACGAATCTATCTGATGTTTATCTGTGTTAGAAATACAGTTCAAAACATCGATAGGAGCTATCTGAATGAACACCGCAATTGACAAATTCCCTCCGAACGTTTTGATACTGCACTTATAACATAAAACTTTAAAAACTGTTTAATGTTGCAAGAAATAAGAGACAAAGGAATATATTTCAATATTTATTTCTACAATCTTATATTTAGGTATCATTAGTTGAAATTTTATGAAAATAATTTTACCTATTAAAAACACATTTTTCTATTCGATTAAATATAAAGCAAATCTCGCTATGGTGAGTATAAGCAATACTAACATGATGTCAGCCTGTCAACTATTCCATGGCGTGAATGAAATAAATGATGTTTCACGATATACATACATATAAGGCATTGCATATTGATTTTACAATGTTGTATAATAAGTTAACATTATTATAAATAAAGAAATAAATACATTCCAATATCTTATTTATTTCCTATATGTATATAATTTATATTAGTATTACTTACTGTCGTGATAGTTTATCGCTCCAGTTCGGGAGTTCGTGACATGACATTGCGAATGACCACAAGACTTATTTCCATATAATCCATAGATGATTAAAAACGTTAAAATTTTTTCATTGTGATATATCGCAGATGACCGACACACCCTCTCATCGATAGATTGAAGAAGATATATACATCTACATCGATAAAATATGGTAATGCAAAAAACTAAGCCATAGATTTTGATTTCAAGTTAAGAAAGACGTGGATAAGATAGAATATTGAAAACGGCCATTAGTCAACTATATAGACAGCCTAGATGAGGACATGGTTGCTGATGGGACCAGTCCCTTATCCAATCCACTGGCCCGCAGGAGCCCGTAGGAGTGAGTTAACCGTCTCTATGCAGAGTCATGCTTTCTATGAGGTCTATGAAAAGTCACATTCTTGGCATGTTTTCCTTCTGCCCGGCAGCACTAGATCGCTATCCGGTATTTCATCATTTGTATATAAAAACGTGTTTAAATATTTTTGACATGATACATTTCAACGTATCATCACAAGCATCCTAGAGAATGTGAGTAGAATCTTGTAAGTTGCTCCCCCTGGTCACTCTTCGCCATCGTTGTGTATAAGACATTCAGCGCAAAAATATCACGTAAAAATATCATGCTCAAAACGGTTGGTTAAATTAATTAAATATTTCTTGTTCTTGCCGATAGGAAGAGGACTGACATTCCAACATTCCTTTTTCTCAAAAACTATAGTTTGTATTTCGTCACGGCAAGAGTATAAAAGATAATCAATATTTGTCATCAGTTAAATGTTTCAAGCATATATTTTTTGAACCGCTCTTGAATAGTCAAGAAGGTGGTTGCTGAAATAATTATGATTATTAATGTAAACAATAAAAAATAATGTAATTAAAATTAAAGCTCAATAACACCTTTACCTGAGAAAAAACGTTATCTGCACACACAGTGGCCTGTGCAGTCTGGAGTAGGTACTACCAGCCATTGTGTGAATAATATTTATTACGTGTTGATAACTTTACCATTAAAACAGAAACTTATCATGCACCAAACCTAACGATAAATATAAGTTCTACTTAAAACATTTATAGACTACCATTTTGTATTGTCGTCCTAATAACTGGTTTAAAACAAAATAAACAAGAAAAAACTATTTAAGAAAAAAACTACACAAATACAATACAAATAGCTCTACTCTATAGTACTACTTCTACTACTCATAGTGAACTACTCTGATCAGATGTCGATTTTATGCCTAATATAGGCGTAAGGAAATGTAGGACTGAGAGCATATTATTTTATAAGGATAAAACGGCATATTTGAAACTGCCACAATCATAAAACAAATTCGAAAATATAAATACAAATCGCTTCCAGGTCCACACATAGAGTGAATTCAATCAATCCGCGATTACTGGATTAGTTTTAACATACCACAATAGAGTGTCGTGTTTCATAATCAAAGTATGTACATTTTTTGTACATCCTAGTAATGCTACGCATCTTTCTAGAAATGCCAGGCCAGTAGACTAGTATTGACCTTAGCCACGTGATTTGTTATGTCTTAGTTCATAACTATAAATCGATTACATTAACGATAATATTGATGCTACACACTGACTTGAGTCGTCCTCTACGTCTTACATATAAAGAACATAGGCACAACTCTAAACACACCAGCTGCGTGTTTCTATATAAGAAATCAACATAATAGTAGTCCAACGAACGTATACGCTTCTTGCAATTGGAATACAGTGCAACGAGATACGGGCACCAGCTAAGTGTATGTCGCTAAGAAAAGAAAATCTTTCAAACAGTATCGGAAACAATATAGACGCCGACCGAAACAAGACGCATTGATCGGAACTGTTATCACAACTGGCGCGGAAACGATGATCAACTGGCAATGGAATCGCACGCGCTTAACAAGTATTCATAGATACTTTGAATAGTTGTTTCCTTTGCATAATAGACACTCCATTTAACTACATCATTTATGATTTTAAACTTATATCATCGCCGACATTATATATTGTAACTGTAACGAGTACTCACGATGTTTTTGTTAATTTTTTATCAATATTTCGACCCATGGCAAGAAGAAGCTCTTGACAGTTGACACATGACAGACACTAATGACACATGAGCCTGTCAGCTTTACGTCTACTTAGTTTAGCGTTTTAGGTATCTACTGTATCACGACACACGACTTTCGATAGTTTTTGGTCGACAACGCATCAGTGATACCATTGGTTTTGCTGATGTCCATGGGCGACGGTGACCACTTACCATCAGGTGGCTAGTCTGCTCGTTTGTCGGCTATTAACATAAAAAAAAGTTTCTCCTCGCCACCGCAGTCTTGTCGTGACCACGATCCATGTAATTGGATTGAAATATCGATAAAAAGTACAAAAATCGTGAGTACCCATCACAGTTAAATGTAACTACATAATTGTTCAAAGAGAAATATTAAACAAATACTGAGCTTAAGGATATATGGGATTTCATTCTTCGTAGTGGTATCGCAATGTCGGCACGTCATTTCTGTTGCAGGTAACTGGGTTATATTCTACCCATTTTAATTCCAACAGTACCAATATTCGACGATAAGACTATTCGGCTGTACTAGATACCACCTTTTTTGCAAAATCAATCGCAGCGCCATCACTCAATTCTTGACCGCAAACGCATAAGTGACGCGTACTACGGGCGGCCAATGGTGACACAGATTATTCATCATCAGGTGGCCCGACAGAACATAGCAGAAACAAAAATTAAATTAATGAATAAAAAGTAGTGATGGTGTAAAGTAGGCATTGGTCTAACCGGCGGTTATACAAGTAGTCCTATGCTCTCGGCCGCTTTTACAACATTCTTTACTATATCCATGCCAAATTATCTGCATAAATCCATATAATCACAACAATCACACTAACAGACGCATTAATGATTAAAAAGATGTGTCTATTTCCTTACTAATTGACTTTAATATCAATGAAAAACATGACCAAGAAACAGTCAGCGCTGGTTAGTATTCACGGTCCGTCGCTCATCGCGACCGCTGCATCGACGGTTGCAATTGACTGGTGAACGATGAATCGAGTTCTTAGCATTATGCGTGTTAACACAACAGTAATGTATATGACCTGTGAAGGTCTGAAGTTTCACCCGTGTTTTGCAATACGCCAGCGAAAACTAGCCGTTTTTTGTACTACTACACGTGAAACGCAGTTTTGCGTCTTCATCAATTTGATTAAACGTTGCGTAAATTTTTAAGATAGGGATTGGAACGTTTACAATCTTTTACTTAGCTCAATATAAAAAAAATTTGGAGAAGTTAATTTTGTAACTGATATTACAGAAATCGGTATACATATGTATTGCTAAACAAAGGTAAGCGTATCCCTATTTCTCACATTCCTATTCCTAAAAGTATTAACAAATGTAGCAAGATAATTTCACAAAATAAATTATACTTTAATTATAATTGAAATTGAAACGCCGTTTTTCTATATAAGTTTACAGAGTAAGTTAACAGAAATACGACATTTACAATACAATACATTATTTTACAATAGATTACCAAACCGCCTTGAACAATTGGATTCTGACCAGCTGTAGAGACAAATAAACTGTCCACGTTACACTTTAGCCCATTAAAGGGCGTGTCATTATTGATTCGGAGACAGAACAGCTACACGACAGTACGTATATATTATTTTACGTAAACATCATAAGTTAAGATCGATTTATAGTTGAGGAAAAAGTATTTAAAACTTAAAGTAAACCTTAACATAAAACACAGCCTGTCGTTCCGAGAAGAGGGCCACCTTGACGTCCGGCGCTTAACATTGGCGCAAGTAACTACGTGACTTATAAACTGGATACACGAAGACATAAATTAAATTACATCAACGCCAAGTTCAATACCATGTCGACGGGTGGTGAGCAATAGCGCCGCTGCGGAAAATTAGAGCAACCAACGATAATAAAGGCATTTATCTATATCGTATCTTTCTATACCGAACAAAATTGAAACAATAGCGAAACATGTCCGTTAACTGAACTATCGATTCACTTTACAAGCCGACGACAAAGACCGTAAAATGCACATTCAAACGTCTCTACGGGTCAGGTTTTGGCAAACGCATTGGAGTAAAAACTTTGGTACAAAGCGGGTACGTAGAAACTTATAAACGTAACAAAGCAGAGGCACTCGAACTAGGTTAGGTTAATTGAGAAGTATGTTTTTCAAAGAGGTTTTTATCACAACCAATAAATGTCCCACCGGCTGGGTCCAGGTCTCCTCTCCCTGCGGGAGGCTATTAAGGCCATACTCTATTGATGACTAAGTGTGAATTGATAGACTATACACTTTAAGAATAATATGTAACATTCGCAGGTAGGTATACGAGTTCCCTCGCCATGTTTCTCTTCATGAATTTAAACAGGCGCATAATTTATATAATAACACGTTTCTTATTCGAAAAAGAGGCTTAAATTGATATTGGAATGAATAAAATTTATATTTGAATGCAGGCTACGAACCCAACCGTGTGAAAGCAATATTTTAACCACTGACTTATATTATCACCAAAAAAAATATTTATTGTAAACTAAATTAACAAACCAGACACGCGTACACATCGACTTTAAAATTCCGTTTCGAGGGTGGCTGAAGTAAACAACAAAGTAATTTCTATGGCCCCCGCATATGTCATCATGGGGTTCAATCCAGAAACCCTGTACGTAGCGGGAAAACCGAGCGGGGTGGTTGTAAACCTTTATATCGAAGTGGTGTCAATAACATCATTACATGTCTTGATTAAAAATTATGAACTTAATGTTATTAATAACCATTGAATATAAAAAGTAGGCTGTATAAAATGTGCCTCATAATTATTTATTCCAGTGTAATTCATGTATAACATTGAAATAAAGATTCAACTTTTACGTACTCTACATACATAGTTGACAAATTCGTAAACATGATTTAGGTAGTTCGCCTCCCGACTTTCCGTACAGCTGTTAATTTAGGTACTTCACATTTTTATCAACAAGACAGTATCACGAAAAACGCGTTTAAGAAAGGTCGTTGGTACGACCACTTAAATATAGCCTTCCCGTGTGAAGGTCACATTCGTCGCCCTTACCAAACCCCTTCAACTTTATGCTGTCATATTACACCTGCACTTATAAGCAGAACTTAACAAAGTTAATTTAGTTATTGGCACATCACAAATCCTGAATAGTTAACTGATTTCAGATGGACAACGGAGTACTAATTACCTATTTATAATAATATATATATATACACTCGTGGACAAAATTAGAGGAACGCAAAAAAAGGTTTAATATCTCGTGTTATAATTATCGTGCGTACTGGCCACATACATTAATATACTCTATGAAAATAAAAAAAAATTTGAAATGTTCTTTTTTCGAATTTCATTTGTTTTTCTGTCATTATTTGCGTAATATTACGTTCTTTCGTATTGCGAAAAAATTTGCCAACTTTTGAATTTGAATGAAAATTTTGGTTTTGTTTAAATTTTTGCCTTGGCTTCCTTATTTATCGTGTAAAGTGTAAATTGTTACTGCTAATAAACTGAAAATGCCAGACCTAAACGCCACTCAAGTTGGCAGGGCTGTTACTTTAATTGAAACTGGGCACACCTACAAACATGTGGCCCAAACGTTACAAGTATCCAAATCTGTGGTACACCGAGTTGTCAAGAGGTATCGGCAGACCGGACGATATACGAGACTCGCAGGACAGGGTCGTAAACGGAAAACTGTAGCAAGAGATGACCGTTTCCTTGTTAACCGGGTGCTCAGGAACAGGACTTTAACTTCTTCTGAGGTAAGAACGGAGCTCCAAGAAGTTCGAGGGGTTACAGTAAGCATAAAAACTGTGAGAAGAAGACTGAAATCGGCCGGAATAAAATCACATGTGCCTGCCAGAAGCCCCCTTCTTACAACATGCCATCGAGTAGCTAGACTTAATTTTGCTCGCAATCACGAAAATTGGAATGACGAAGCTTGGAGTGAGGTTCTATTCACTGATGAATCCAGATTTTGCCGGAAACCAGATGATGGAAGGGTGAAAGTGTGGAGACGCTCGGGAGAGCGTTATGCTCAGTGCAACATCATTGGAAAAGAGGCATATGGTGGAGGGTCAGTTATGGTATGGGGAGGTATTTGTATGGGGGCACGTACGGAACTGCAAGTCATTGAAAATGGATCATTAACAGCAGTACGATATGTAACTGAGATTTTGGAACAAGTTGTAGTGCCATTTGCCCCTTTCATAGGAGACGGATTTGTTTTTATGCATGATAATGCACGACCCCATACTGCGGCCGTGGTTGTTGAATACCTTCGAGACCTTGAAATCAACACTATGGGGTGGCCAGCGCGCTCAAGCTTGGAAAACAAATAAAGAAAAGAATTCCTGTCCCCGCTAATTTGAGAGATCTCAAAAACGCGTTACAAGAAGAATGGACCGCCATCCCTCAAGATTTTATTGATAACTTGATTAGAAGTATGCCAAGAAGACTGGAAGCAGTTCGAAGAGCTAGAGGGGGCAACACTAACTACTGATTACAGCCCACATTATAGCCTTTTTAAGCATTTATGAATAAAAAAAAATTTAATGTTAAGTATAAAAATGTTTATTTCCTGTAAATTTTTCTTTTTTTCTGAATTTCGTGAATTTTTATCCTTTAACTTTATTTTTTTGACTTTCGCATTTTTAAAATAACGAAAAATAAGCAAAATACAAATTACTATACTTAATTGTCACAAATTTCCATGATATTTTGTTATACACGCACTTTTTTTTGCGTTCCTCTAATTTTGTCCATGAGTTTATATTGACAGCATAGGTATAATATTATATTTTTGGTGGATTTGAAATAGAATATCACTAAATAAGTAATGATTATATAATGATGTTAGTATCACGAAACAGTGAATGATAACAACAGATTTAGGGAAAATACCTCCAGTATATGTACCAATACTGATACCAATATTAACTATTTTTCTTTATTCTCATAACATACCTCCAGTCAGGTCTAATAACAGACGAGTAAGACCCTTACGTATAAAATGTAAACAAACTACAAAACAATGAAAATTATCAAAAAGTAAGCAGATAAGATAAAGTTAGAAACCATTATCAGGCATATCTTTAAAACTCTACATTCGAGAACTAAGAAAGCATGTAAGATATAACCTGTGTGGATGTTTGAAGCAATTATTGTATCAGTGTAACATTTTGATTCAATAATTGCCTCAAATTATCTCGCTATAATTGTTTTATTATATATAACCTTCACTCTTATGTGAAAGTTATTTGATTACCTTGAACTTTTAAATGTGTTTAATTATGTATCATTCAAAGTTATTCTTTGATACAAAGTTTTGCATATTGTGAAACAACTGTATTAAGCAATCAAAACTTGATTGTATAAATTATGTCTAGATGTCGAGATGCTAACTATAGGTTTGGCCTTAGGATCCAAGACACTATAAATAGAATAGGAACCCCTGCCGCAATTGAAATGATAAAGATTTAACACTTCCTTGCTACACATTGTATGAAAATGTGAAATGAAAATATGTATGAATGTGAAATGAAAATGTGTATGAATGAATGAAAATGTGTATGAAAATGATTCCTAAGATTGACAATTAATAACCAAGAAAAATATATTTACAAATAAAATCTTATTATAAACTACCAAATATTGGAGAAATTATAGCATTGTATTTATCAGCTGTTACACAGGGATCTCTACAATATCAAAGTCAATTATTATCACTTAATATTGTTGTCAGTCACATTCTTTCAGCAGGTTTAGCAATGCCACATAAACAACTTATGATAAAAATAAGAGCATACAAAAATTCTAATAACTTGGTACTATTTCTTGCAAAATGCATTTGTTCTATAAAGAATACCATCTTGCTTTCCCCACTTCTTGAACATACTATCATTTTGCTAGTAGGACATTAAATTTTTCAAAACTTAACTGAACATGATTATTTCTCTTTGAATAAACATTCCTTTAATTCCTACAAATATAAAAAATATAAAAGATATAGTTTTATTAAAGCAACAGTTCAGCAATAAGAATTCAAATGCTTTTCTACAGAGATATATTAACTTTAATTAAAACTATAATATTAACTATAATTAATTAGCAGTACAATCAATACATTCCCTTCGGCAACAAAAGGTTCCGACCAGATTTATTAATAAGATAAACAAACTTGCAATTCCTACTTGCAGGATATTGCTAAATATGCAATAAAATTTGCACTACTTATTAACTATATTTCAGAAGTACCATAATTAAGTTATTGTTACTGGCAATAAATATAAAACTACAATGCATAGAATGCATTGCAGTAATAATGATTCATACCATTTCAAACATTTAATTCTCACATGTGGTGGATACTTTGTATTTTACACTCAAATGAACTAAATTTTAATTTAAAAATGGACACATATGGCTGTTTTAATGTATGGTGGTAGCTAAATAACTTCACATGTTCCCAAAAAATTATTAAAATACTGTATGATTCTAGAATGTCTGTCTGAGCAGTTTTATAACTTAATGAATACATAGTTCATTTAGAAGTAAATATATCTGTTACTCAGATGATCTAGACTTGATTGAATAGTAATCCTTATGATAGAGACATGAGTATGTGAGCATTTATTGTACCTGTAAATGTTTAATAAACAAAAAATTCTAAGTATCAACTGTGTGTTTAATCACTTGTGTTACATCATTATAATAATCAAATTAATTATTATTGTTGATATTATATTAGTTATATCACAGAAACATTTCTTATTTAAAATAAATATGAAAATTAATTTTATTGAAGAGTAATTATTGTACCTATTCTATTTATTTAAATTGTTATTAGTATTTGCCAAGTGGTAGAAACTGTACCATAACCATTAAATATTTTTTTCTTTGATAACACTTAAGGTTGTCAATAGCCACTTAACAAAACAAAAAAAATTGAATTGCTTAAAAAATAGGAGAAGCAGGAACCCAACAGTTTTTATTAAATCTGCAGCAAATTGTCTGGGGTGCCTAAGTCTGCTTTTTCAGGGGTGTCTCCAACACTACTGGCCAGTAACAACTTTTATCCACTACAGCCAATACTTATAAAAAGATTTTACAGCTGATTCTTAGGAGAAGTAAAAACCCTCCATCACACATGAGTATTGTCAGAATTTATCTAGCTGATAAAAAACTAAGCAATTTTCAAAATTAAAGTGTGACTCTACAAGTATGGGAGGGAGGGGTTAACTCGTACTCTAGGGTATGAGGTAACCCATATCAATTTGATGTTATACATCCATCCTCTAAGGAAAATATTTTATTTATCGCATCTAAAATAATTCACACACATCTAAAATATCATAGTAACTACCATTCATAATTTTTATCATCTTATATACCTAATAACCTTCCGCATACTAATTATACAAAATGAATTAAATATTTTAATTATCAACAAAAGACCTTTGAAAAAATTTCTGCTTAAATTTTCTCCTAGTATTAGTTGAACTTCCTCACGTTTCTCAGTTCCTTAATGCAAGACCACAACAAATATTTTAGTGTAGAGACAAAAACTAAAATAAATACCACATTGAAAAAAATATCACGCGAATTTAATCTCAATTACTGTCCTGCTAAATGTTACTTTACTTATTATCATGCATATTGCGATTTTTAATATAGCATACAGTTACTTTCTGTTGTTTCAGATAAATATATTATGAAATCACATTAACGGTAATTGAGCAAAAGTAGTCAGTTTTCCTTGTTGCAAATGTTGCAAAGTAAAAACAGCAAATTGTTATTGTAAATGTATTTAAAGCAAAAGGCTATGAAATAAAACATAAGAAAAAACAATTTAATTGCGTCATATCATTCAGAAAAAAATGTTTTATTAACGGATAAAGATAAGATCAGTCGACTGATGATTTCTCAACAGCATTTAATCAAGTTTGTGAGAGTAAAGGTACCTTAAAATAACTTTAGATATTAGATCTACATGACATATGTATTAAGTAACTCGTAAAATAATTAGTTATTTAATAGTATTATAAAACCGTTACCTTTTAAAAACCACGATACAGGCAGGTCAACAGAACAAAGTAGGTTGCTTGTGTTATGAATTCTCTAGAGCAAAAAATTCTTACGCCACGCCACAATGACTATGTCGTTAACACATTGAACACTAAAATTCGGCTACGATTATAGCTGTTTATCACTAATTTAAACTAATGTCAATATTCGTAATAAAAAATCATTCGCTAATAAATTCACAACACGTTACGCACACGACAGACACAATCGTTCATTTTTGAAACATCAGTTTTCAACAATTGACATACGTGACATTTGTCATCTAGTAATGACATAAGTTGCCAATGAGAAATAATGAAAATTAAGAAAAAATATTTCATTACAAGTTATGATTTTTTTTTTCAATTACACAATATTTACTTCTAATTACTATGTGAATTTAAAATTTATTTGCATACTGTTTATTTATTTTGAATGCCCTCTATCGCTATACTCTTGAACTTCTTTTTGATATGCTTTATCAACATTGCCACCTATTTCATAATGCCCTTCATAGATGTCGCTATCTCCTTCAGTTTGCTGTGTTAGAATGAAAATAAATTAATAAAAGCATTTTTAACATTATTTAAAATTTTGTAGTTCATTAATTATCTACTACGCCATTTTATAAAGTTAAAACCACCGTTTTGATGTAAAAAAAATTAACATTGCCATATAAATCCAAAACAAAATTTTTAATTACAGTTGGTTATCATTACAGATAGATGGCAGTTAAATATTTTTTCATTCAATCGTGCAAATTAAGAATTTAAAAAATTCAGCGCACCATGAATAACATTCTCTTTATAATTTAATGAACATAAATAAGACTTTCGGTTAGTTTACAGTATGTTATACTTGTATAATATAATTTAATGTTTGACTTTAGACTGTAAAATAAGCATTCAAAAACCAAACGTACATGTTATAAGTATTTTAGGAAGCGTATAGCGGTATATATTTAAGCCAAGTTTACCAGGTGTTTAGTTTTTATTCGAACTTAATTGTATTTATCTTTTAATTCTGTGTGCGGTCTGAACCAAAATCCGGATTCACCCGGATCGCTGGATATGGCTTAACAAAATCATACAACTCATAACACTTTCAGGCATAAAAACAGTTAGGCAACAGGCAAACAGGCATAAAAAAAGTGCAGTACAGTCAATAACGAAGAGAAGACTCATGTTCTACAACGGACCACTAATAACGTTCTCGTACCAAGTCCATTTTCAACTCGACTTCGTCAATGAACAACGAACTCATGCTATTTAAATAAGTACCTATTTATTAGCTGTATGGTTGTGATACATCTTATCTTATCTTAAGCGTTACCAACGACAGTAATGATTGATCGATACATGATGTGAATACAAAATTACAAAAAAATAATATTTAAATACGGACCTTAGTAAATAAGGTTAAATATATTTTACCATTGCCATTGGAAATACCGCTTCAAATGTACCGATTACTTGAGAAAATAGAGAAATCCGTTAAAAATCACTGCTTGAATTTGGAACAAGTATAAATATAGAAACGTGTTGAAAATACTGCCTGCTTGGAATATAACTCAATTTAAATAAAGAAAAACCAATGACGTGTATTAGTGTGTGTATTTGTAAACAGTAAAATGTATTTAAATTTAATAGTCGTTTTTATATATTTTACTCGATGCTTGATTTTTTATTTTAACCTTTTAAATTATAAGTTTCTGTTGTTATCAATGAAAAACTCTATAATAAAATGTGTTTTTTAATTAATGAGACAATGTTGCTATTTTTGGATTTTTTTTATTTTTAATGGTAAAATATTTAAGAAGATAACATACGTTCAGCAACTGTTCACGAATAGGACGAATTTATTATTAATATAAATTCATTATATCACAGAATATAACAACAGTAGTAGCCCAGTGGTTTGAACGTCGTTCTTGCGCATACGAGAGACCCGAATTCCAATCCTACACACACCTCTAAATTATGTACAATTATTACATTATTGTACATTAATAATATTACTGGTATTATTATCATTTTGTGAAGCCTGCCTAGCTAGCCACCACCCTCCTGCTTGAGTCAGCCCCCAAACTACTGGGGGCTTGAGAGCCAGTACTTTTTCTTACCTTCTTCTCATTTCCTGGCCGACAGCGCCTCAGTGATATCTGTGGTTTGGCTGATGTCCATGGGCGACGGTAACCACTTACCATCATGTGGCTCTTCTGCTCGTGTGTCGGCTATCAACATAAAAAAAAGAATTTTCCAAATGTTGTCAAAGGTGTGTGAAGTCTGCCACCGCGCAGTTGGCCATCGTGGCGAACTATAGCTTTATTCTTGTCACTGTGAGAGGAGACGTGACCATAACAGTGGAATAATTATGATTCATAACGAACGATTTTAAAGAATTGACAAAAACTAAGCAACTAACGAAATACCCAATATGTTTCATGTTATATGTCACGGCTTGTATCTACAATATTGATATTCAAATGTTACGACTTCTAACTTTGTATTGTTTTGTTCAATTGTACAAATTTTATGGTTTTATTATTATGCTAACACTTTTACTATATATAATATTCTCTAAACGTTAATTATGATAAATATTAAGGAACCTAAAAAAAATTGTAATGAGTTTTGGAGTGAAAGAAAAAAAAATTACGGCCGCGCGCACACAGTATGAAATAAACGCGAGTCTTATAGAGACCACAAAGTAGAATATACACAGATCATAGCACAACGCATCACAGAGTAACACAGTGTCATTATAACGTTGCATCGTAGTAGCGTTTTGTGAAAGTGTGTGTAAACGGTTATCAGAAGGTAAAAATGTAAAGTGATTATCCCTCAAAATATTAAGGACTTGCAAACTGAAATGCCTGCTGGCAAAGGGCTATATAGGTCCCATCTAAATTTTACTTTAAAACCCGTGGCTGCTCTTGGGAACCAGCTTATGCCGTCGAAGAAAATCCAACAAAGACATCCAAGAATATTTTATCATTTGTTATGTAACTAATCTATTAACTTCTACATTTTTAAACTAAGTTGTAATGTAATTTCTGTTTTATCTTCTCATCAAAGTACCATATTATTTTAAAAATATTATGGTTGTTTAATTATTATTGATAGAAATTTCCCCAAACCAACATTTTCTTTGCCAAAAATGGTTGCTTCAAATGAAGTCTTACAACAATTTTTTTATTTAGGCACGACAACTAATTATTGTGACTGTATTCTTGCTATAAAAGATTGGAATTAAATTGTTGTAAATAGGTAATATGATAAATGAAACTTCATATTAACTGAAACACTTTATTTAAATTATAACTTTTTTATATAAATTACGCTCTTTTACATGTAACTGGAAGCCTCTACATAAATATAGAAAATTGTAATTTGACATTCAACAATAGATTAAGTAGCTCACTGTAAACAATTATATAAATGAAGTAGATAAGTATATCTTATAATTATTATTAATATCGTAGTTTACTGGTCAGTGCTCATGTTGAACAATGGCGGTTAGTTTTCACCTAGAAACAGAAATAACATTCAAGTTTAATATTACAAATACATATGTGTATGTTTATATAACAATATGAACAATGTGAATTATACGTTACACAATTAATCTATAGTTTTCAAAAGTTTTATGCTCTGTAATTTTATTGCTCCTTGTAAAATAATTCGAATTGACAACAATCTCAAAACGCAATCCACTATGATGAGGTATGTGGGTAAATAGTGGATAAAAGTTACAGTTCATTAATTATGAATTGTTTAATTATATGTATGTATAAACTAGAGTCAATACAGTATCTTAATAAAATTAATAAGAAAAAATAAATAAAAAATAAAAAACAAATAAATCCGTGTTAAGAAATAACATGCAAATATTAAGTAGACATGCAATAAATTACAATAAGTATACTACCACAAAATAAACAATCATTTTAGAAATACACAAAAAACACTGACAAATTAACAGTAACTATTTATACAATTTTTACAAAAATCATTATTGTTATCAATACATTAAAAAACACGCTCACATTGCGTCTATCGCGGTATACATCGTCATAAATACCGTCAACAACTAAGATCGAAGAACAAACATTTAGCTGTCCAATCAAGTCTACCCCCGCCGGGGATCGAGCCCAGGGCCCGTCGCTTAGCAGGTAGGATCACTACAGACTGTTCAGAATCGTATTAAAAAATTTTATTTGTAAATATTTGCAATCACCATTAATAATAAGTAGATAGGTATATAATTACATGTATATAAAAATATCTCAACTATTATTTTTGTTCAATGGATTTGCCACCATTATATAAAAGACGCATTAAATACTTTACAAACACTAAACAATGTAAACGCGACACTACGGGCAAAACATCTTTTTTTTTTTTGAAAAACCAAATGGACCTTAACAACTTTTACAGTTAAGCCGACATAGAGTAAAACTTAAGTTTTGATAAAAAAAAATACTACAGATACAATCATGATTATACTAAAAACTAAACTGGAATAAACAGCCAAAATACAACGTGATTAAATATAAGTATAAATATAAGTAATACAATTATAGTAGGAGCATAGCGATGATGGTGATCAGAGCCAGCAGTAAGCCGAGTAGCGTCAGCCAATCTGCATCTGCCAAGTGCTGGGAGAGCATCACAGTGTACGAGCAAGCTAACATCAAAGTGCCGGAGTCGTGCCAATTGCGCTTGTTCTTTGAACTATTGCCTGCTAAAACAATCAAACAGTACACGGTAACGTTAGTCTAGCATTCGTACAACTAAATTACTGAGACAAAACGACATTGAAATGATAACACGATGAGTGGGATGCAATGATTAAAACGAAATCCATACACCATGCACGATAATATACCACGTACCTTTGTTGTCGTTTTGTGAATTATTGCATTGCCTTTTGTTTCTCCATGGAACTACATTGGTTGGCAGTGAATTACTTTGACTAGGAGTACTACCATCATCGACCGAAAGCCTTCTCAACTGCTGATTCATTGTTTTTACCAGCTTCGGTGAATTGAGGTGAGCATGAGGCTCACTATTTTCTTCTGGATTTTTTTCGTTCATATCTGTTGAAAGCTTTGCTTCACTGTTCAGTTTAAATATTGTGGCTAATTCTTCTGAAGAATTATATTCAGTAGAATCAGCGGCATCCTTTTCCTTTAAGTCTAAATCATTCTCATAAATAGAAAGATTAATCGAAGCTCTGTTAGGAACATTTTGCTTGGATACGTTTTGTGTTACTTCGTTTAACTTTTCACCAGCTTCAGATATATTAGATATTTGGATTGCATTTGAAGCAAGTTCACTTTTAGATGATTTTGTTGTAAATAATTTTTCATTGACCTCAGATATGCCAGCTATTAAATCAGAAATGCCGTTTTTCAATTCTTTAAAAGCCTTTATTTCATCTATCTCTTTGACTTTGTCATCTAAGTTTAAAAAAGGATTAAGGGACTTTACTTGGGCTTCAGTTTTCTCAGCCATAACTTTATTGTTAACATTTTCAACTTTCACGATGTCGTCTTTTACAACCACTGGTATTACGTTAGGTATAACGTTAGTATCTGGAACCGCAATTGTAGATTCCTGAGCTTTAAGCTTCTCCTTTTCTTCTATGTAATTGGACAGTGTCAAACTTTCATCATCAAACTTTAACTCCTTTTCAAAACTATACTTTAACTGGTCTTCAACTTTATGCAATTGATCAGATATTACTAATAAGCTGTCTTCTGTTTTCTTGCCTTTGCTTGAGTTATCAACTATGTCAACGATATCGATATCCTTTTTTGGGTCGTTAATTGTTTCGGTTTGATTGTTGTCCTGTTTTGTATCAGACATTGAATTATTATAAGACTTACTAGTCAATTCGTTTAAAAATGTATGCCTGCTATCGGATATTCGACTTTGAACGTCTGACAGCTCATTCTTGTTTCGATTTTTATCTAACTCCGCTAATGCTACTCCCAATTTGTTGCTTGTATCCATTGCTTCCTGTGCTAACATACTAAGAACGTGTTGAAATTCTTCTTTTGAAGATCTTTTACATAGAGGTGATCTGTTTGATGGCGATGAACTCATTGATTTTTCGCAAGGTGGTGGTTTAGCAAAACATTTATCATCGGTATGAATGAATGAATCGTCTTTTGCAAAATGATGTGATGGTGCATGACTGTTATTGACAAAGATATTGACAGTATTGTGACGTTGTTTTACCTTATTACGAGGAAAATTATCTTGCTCGCTGTCGTTTTTTTCGAATGCATCACGAAGCCGTCTCATAACATCACTGTTACTGTGGGTCTTCTGAAGATAGGGTACTTTACTTATATTAAGAGCGTCATCTATTTCTTTCTGTATCATGGAGAATATGTTGGCGGATAATGATCTCACAGCACGCTTTTTCTTGATACTTGCAGCCGAATCCTTACTAAATGGAAACTCTACGAAACTTTGATTATTATTGGCATGTCCATTAAAGTCTTCATAGTTAAATAAAGAAGAATGTCTATTATCTTTCCGTAGACTTCTATAAGCAAGATCGTCGGATACAAGATCCGGTGACCTTTTCGGTATAAATCGTGACCTTGCCTTATTTTCTGGTTTTGCATGCAAATAATCACTTTGGGGTGCTGGTGATACAGGACCTACTGGAATACCAAATGGAGGTTGAGGATCCATAGTTTTTAAGCGACTATTAGTTTGTTTTATATTTCTATACACAACATCGTCGTGAACTATATCTGGTTCATTTCGTTCCGATTGCTTATCATCATCGGATGTATAGGGTACATATACAGGTGAAGCCAACATGTAACTTATCTGAGCTTGGGTTTCTTTATAGTTTGGTTTTTCCTTTGAAAATGAATTCATTCTCCGGAATGCCATATCATCCTGTAGTTTGTCAGGCAAAGTAGATCGTCTCGATAAGCGCCTTAAGGGTGTCGTAGGCTGACTTCGCAGTTGTAAGTCGTCGTCGTTTCCATTCCAGTCATTAAATTGTTCGCTAAATTTCGGTGTCATTAATTCTCGACGTTCAGCTCTATCTAACAAATCTTCATCTCCTAACCCTAAACTATTATATATTGCTTCTAACTCGTTAAGAGCATCATCAAGATTAGTAGACTTTCGCCGTTCTGAATTCTTTTCATCATCGGAAAGCATTTGACAAGTGCCAGAGGCATAGGTGTCTGATTTATGTCGTACATGTGTTTTTGAATAGGGTGATGTAACCTTTGGAGGCTCAACTGTAACTGACCTTTTATATTCAGTTGTTGCTTTCCAAACCTGGGCACCGTCGATTGTGTCAATAGATTTGCTTTGTCTATTTTTACTATCGGTGTTATGATTTTTTTCTTGGGTATTTTCCCTTCCTAATTTTGAATGGTCTAGGTAACCTTTTTGTAATTGGGCACTACTTGCATAGTCACTATTTTTAGAGTTTGTAAATACATTTTGCTGTCGTCTATGTTTTTCGGCATCATCCATTTTTCTCCAAAATTCAGATGCATTTCTTGGCCGCCGGTATAAATTTTCCATTAAGTTGGATGATGTTTGAGAATCACTTAAATATTGGTTTTCTAAACCATTTTGACCAGTTTTTATGCTAATAGGCCTTCGAGATCTGGGACTCTGATCAGCATAATAAAGATAATCCTGTCTCATTTGGACAGGTTCTGGCTTGATTATACCTGGTGTTTCAATTTTTTTTCGCCATGGCGGTGTATTTATGTATGTTCCGTAATGATTGGGTTCAGCTGAAACCGAGGCAGGTCTACGTGGTTGTTCACTTTTATATCTATAATTTTGTAGGTATTCATGATTTTGCATAGCAATATGATCTTCAGAATTAGAAATTGGTCGTCGTAAACCACTGGTTACATAGGTTGTAGATCTTTCTTGGCTTCTTCTCATGACTCTTTCAAAGTCGTTATTTGGTACACCGTAGAGAACATTTTGACTGTGAGTAATTCTGTCTGCTACTAAAGAATTGTTTTCAGAATACATTGACAAAGGCGTTGCTACTTTTCGATGTATATCTCGAGGAGGTGGAACTGGAGGGGCTCTTTCTTCTTTTTTAGCATTGATTGAAACATTTCCTAGATGAAACTTTACGCACATTACTTTATCAGGATTTTCATTCTGACTCGATATACTTCTTTCTCTGTTACTGTTAGCATAAAGCGATTCTCTGTTAACATTGTTATTTGGATATTTAATGGAATAATTAATATGTTCACTGTTAACTTTAGCGCTGAAATTAATGGATGATGGATAACTTTGAGTTGAAGGAAATGATGATATTGATTCAGATTTCATTGGCTGTAAATTTAAATCATTGACAGTTAACTGGTCAGGTTTTATCTTGTTAGTTTGTTCGCGTTTACACGTCCCGTATCCACTGCTTTGACTAGTAGGAGTCCTCGTTAACATTTCAACCTCTGCTTTTGTATATCCTTGTTGAAGCAATTCAGCTTCTTTATTGAGTTGATTTTCTTCATCTCTTGATAATCTTTTAATATATCTTTCATTTCTAGCACTACGAGATTTTTTGTTTAAAGAGCTATCACGAGATCGCATTAGCGACTCATCGCTTCGGAAACGAACAATAGACGAAGAATTTGACGATTTTAGTGATTCTTCTTCACTGCTCGATTCTCCTCTCATGCTATTTCTTAGGGCTTCCACTCGTGCTTTTAGTCTGCCTTTTCTTGTTTTTCTTGAAGGTATTTCTAGTCCAATCCGCTCCAACTTATTGGATGAGTCAGTTTTTAAACTGATTGATTCCTTAGATGCTCCATATTTATCATGTGTTTTATAATTTATTATAAAGCCAGCTGATGGATCCGATAAAACTTCATCATCATTAACATCTCGTTTGCTTGGTTTGGCCAAACTCTGGGCTCTTCTCGTGTCACGGATCACTATGTGATCAAAGTTGTTGATTGCAGGGGGTTTCTTTTTCTTTTTTGTTTTTCTTTTGGATGGGGATTTCGAACTGACTCCTTCGTCGCTCTGCGACGATGATTCACTTTCTTCTTCTTTTTTCTTTCTTCGGAAAAGTTTCCCAATGGACCATTTTTTATCTTTCTTGGTACGTTCAGTGTCGACATCGGGCTGGACCGGTCTCTCTACGTGTCGCTGGACGGAAGAGTATTCTTCGTTGTAGACCCGGTAGGATGGCGATGGTCCCGTAAGGTCACGATGGGGTACAGGCGGAGAGTTGACAGTCTGAAACATAAAGAAACTGGCATAAATAATAAAATCATTTACCAGTGCATCAATATATAAGTCAGCTCTACTGACGAATCAAAAAAATTAAGTACACAATATATTACAAAAATGCCTGATAAATTGTCACGTCAAAAAAGTGGTCATGGAATTAAAGTATGTAATATAGCATGTTAAAATCCAACCACATTGTAAATAAAGAATAAATAGGTATTTAACTATCTGTTGACGAGAATTAAAAATAAAACACAATCTCGCCTTGCTGTCTCGTGTACAGAGAAAGCAAGGACGACTTCTTGGCAAACTTTCAAACTTGCAAAATGGTAGTTGATTTTTTTGTTTGGACTTTAAAAGTTTGGACGATAGTTAAGAGCTAATTCATTCATTACAGTGAGATTATCGGGTCACAGGTTCAAAGACGAGTTTGATATTGAGTAGCATAATAATGCGTAAATACCTAAATATCATTTCTTTTATTTGGTTTGAGATCAAAGAATACTGGAAAATTTATTAATTTGTACATATTATGTAGCTCAAATCAGATAAAACTAAATCGAATAGGACTGATAACTAACAATAAACTTGTAAATCAAATACCAATTAACTCCAACTTAGGCCGGAGAGAAAAACAGAATATAAATAAAATTATCTGTAGCATCACTACTTGAGCGAGGTCAATTTTGAAGATACGAAACCCACCGATCTATAGTCTTGACTGATTTAAAAGATCATAAAATTAATCTATATATTTAAATTTTGCCATATTGTACTCCGAAATATACCTGCTGACAGTGGGTGTCTGTGTTACAGCTATTACAACCTTCATAGAGAACTATAAATCTAAGCTCGATTTTGTTGTTATTTTTACTAGTTCTTGGTGCTCCTTCGTTAAAAATTTTACAAGTCACAATTGATGCTTGGACAGAATGGTGAAATTAATTCAGGAATTCCCTAACTGGTACTACGACCGGCCCGCATGGGACATAAATATGGGCTAAAGCCAAACTGCGTGTTTGTGCTAGTATCTATTTACGGTTCACGACCTTCGAAGTATATATAACACTTACAGGTAGAAATGATTTAAAGTAATCGTTTGTAGTTCGTTCCGCCACTCCGATCATGGCAACCATCGTAAACGCTCATATAAAATCAGTCAGACACATTCACACACCCACTCCGAGACCATCTGGCACGTCTCACTCGATAAATCAAAATTGTTGAAATGTTCCGCACGCAAAATATATTCTAATTGAGCATTATAAATATAGGGTTTCGACCTAAGAAACAGCGGGACCACAGCGGGACCACAACACGTATTCCGTCACTTTTTCCTTTGTCCTAATAGCACTGTTACTCATTTTGTTCAATGTCACTTTAATTTTTGAATTACACTTTGCGTTCTAGGAAAAATGTATTAAAACAAATTATTCTATTTCCAGTCTTTGTAATAAGATGTGCGCGTGCGCTCCTGCCGAGTGTTCGCGCCGACTCCGGGATTATTTCAGTGCTGTTATGAAAACGGTGCTGACTAAACTTCGTTTACATCATCAGATACAGCTCTTGTACACGACCACGACGCGACGATGCGATTTGCTCCAGCTATTAAACCAAAAATAGAGTAATTTATTAAAGTTTATTGAACCATATGTAGTCGTTTTATACTACTTATTGTTATTTCATAATTTATACAACCCATAAATAAAATAAAAGAAATGGTTGACTTCGTTGAATTGACCCAGAATTAATATTCAAATATAGCACTTTTTTCTTTACCGATTTAAAGAAAAAATCAGTTATTTGTCCAAATTTTCAAGGATATTAATATAGTATCTGCTTGTATTATGGTCACCTGGTATCGTTTTAACCTTCTCATTCAAACCGGAGACTCGCACCCAGCAGTTGTACAGTAATGAGTTCATGATAACAGCTGCAGTTGTTTACTTTACCGCTAACCTATTCAAAATGTCTAGGGCGTGACTTGTGCATAATGTCTACAGCGTGACGTTCTAATACCATACAATATTGAATATTTCGCTGTTTAATAATGAACTTGTTGTTAAAATGCATTTCTATCTCTCGTACGCTAGTACTTTAGTCAAATTGAGAATGTCCGGAACACTACAGTGGTCCTGTACAGATTGATGGAGGAGTCGACAGTTAAGCAAAGTGTGAGATATTGAAAACCAGGGATGCCTATGTACCTATTACTTAGGCAACTTCAAAGACACTAATATTGCTATATTCAATTGTTTCAAAATGTTTCATTTCCCACGTTCACCAAACTTAAGGCAAACATAGCAACAAGCGCTTTCACATAAATTTAAATACTGCTGCTATAAATTTATTCAATGCAAAAGTTATCTATTAAAAAAAACTTTGGTGGCTGATTTTGGGATATTTGGGCCAATCTTATCTTAAAAAGAGCAAATTGTTATAGGTTTAGGATGTGCATTTATGATGTGTATTTATAGGACTATGCAAGTCGTAAAAAGTATTAATCATTTGATGTTACTAACATCTTCATTCCAAACCGATCTTGGGTGTAAGCGGTTTCACTTCCATCATTGAGTTAAAATAAATCAACCTCCCCTACGTATCCTGCCGAGCAATAGACGAGGCAATGACGTTAGGTCCCTATTGTTAAAGGTCGCCGAGAGAACCTAATATCGTTCGCAATAAAGGTGGATAATACAGATTTACATACCAAATGATCAGACTTTTAGCTCTCTGATTAGTTACCATCTTTCTTGCAAAATCAACCGAGAAATGTTGTCCAAGGCGTTACTTTAAAAAATATATCGTGACGTCGCTACGACACCATATTGCGATCGAAAGCTGCGAACTGACCCGTTTCTATATCCTACGCTATAAACACAGCATCGCCCCCAGTGCTCCACAAATCTAGTTATTTATATAGTTTGATCTCGTATTATTTATTTTTTATTTTAATGCAGTTCTCGCGCCGGAACGCCAGGAATCCATTCGTTGGAATAAATTATAGCTTTCTATAAGTTCTTTTTTGATCCATCGAATGTTTACTAAATTAAGCCTGTGATTTAAACCTCTGAAGAGCCAGTGTTATTAGTGCTGTTTAAATGAATTCCTCAGTGACTAACTGAACGTGTCTTAAGCAGTGCAATTAATTAATGTTTTAATTTATTTTTTGTTGCAAGTGTTACGTTTCAAATTTTATTTATTTATTTTCAAACTATTTTAACTTGGGATTAAAAAAATCACGGAAAACTATCATCAAACGTCTTTCTGAGATCATTAATAGTATCAAGTGGAAATCCTTTTACATTGTGGAAATCCATAGTTTTAAATTACGATTTACTTTTCAACAATTCGCCAGCACAATATACTATCATTAAATTAAGTAGTCTCTACATTTGTTACACAAATTTTTTGATAAAAAAAATTCAATTAGCAATCGTAGAATTTACTTGCTTTGATGATATCCCGTATCGAGTAGAGACTTGTGTTAATGGATATAGCTTATCCATAGATACTTTCATATACTTTGTGTGAGGAAGGGAGATGCTACGCATGTTTAAGGTTATATACCATCATACATTGTGCTAGCAGACTATTGTAAAGTGCAATAATATTAATTTAATAAATAAATTTTAAAAATCTCATTTAACAGAAGATATAGTTACAAATAGAGACAAGCGCGTAGCAATAGTAAAATATACTTTATCTTTTTCCGACCATACATAGCCTTAGCCTGAATACATGTTAGTATCATTTTACCAATAAATAATAATACTAACATACGAAAGAATTCTGGAGGAGTTCCTAAAGCCAAATATGGAACAATAGGAAAGCAAACGTCAACGTAACCGGCTGCAGTAGATGGAACAGTTAGTTACCGGATTTAATAAGACAGTTATCACGCCGCTAATTGAGCTTACAACGGAAGTCCGATGCAAATCTACGTGCAATAATCGAATCGCAATAAAGCTGCTTGTATACTTCTTGAAAATCCGCAACAAAGTTAAATAAAACAACTATTGTTGTGGAAATGTAATTTCTTATTTATTTCTCAGGGCATATAGCATAGAATTCGTTTATGTCTAACGGCTCAACTCTACATTCGTTTAAAAGCCGCTAACTATCGACAATTGAGCACAAATCAAGAAGTATTTAGCACTCACGATGAGCAAACGAGGCGAAGATTGCTTAAAGCGTCCCAAATATATCCCATGAGTCGAGTGCAGGTTGAAACTGTTACCACTTAATTCTGTACGTTACTTGTATTTAACAAGACTGTTCCACGTGATATTTATTACCAATAACTTACAGTTCAAAATTGAATAAGATAGATGTTTTATTGACGCTGAATAATAACTGTATGAGCCAACAAAGGCCGTTATTAATCTCCGAGAACTATATTTTCCTATCTCTTCTGATGAACGTTCAACATTTGTTTATAAATATGGGGACTTAGTAAGTGATTATAAAAGGTTTTAATGTCTTTTTACGTTTAACGGATAAAGATTAATGTGATTCATCGATGGAGAAAATTAATGAACTATACTTAGAGATTATTAGATATCGGGGGTTTAACTGGTATTACAATTTATTACGCAGAAGCGTTGGACGATGGTACAATGTAGACATGATTCTCGGTAATTCTGTACTCATATGTCGGCTTAGTTGCTAGTTAACTCATCGGAGGACATAACTGTTAACTAAATACAACCTAATAATAACCCGTAAGTAAACATTTTAGATCATGGTTTTACTGAATGGAAGCAAAAGTTGCAGCACACTTCGTCGCCTGTCAAAAACAGACGAACCTACAAATTATTAGCGAGGTTAACATTTTTTCACTTAAACAATATACTAATGAAATTACAATACAATTACAATTTTGACCGTAATGGAGCGGCCTAGAATACTCCCCCTAATCCCATACTGGCAGAACAGGGTGTCGTAAGAGGCGACAGAAGCCAGCCTGCTTGGTGGTAGGGCTTAAGGATTTTGGTATCAATAATATTATTGGGTTATTAATATTAATGCTGGTGCTCTTATCTTTCTAGCTATCTACCACCCTCCTGTTTGTGTCAACCGCCAAACGACTCATCATGTTCTGGCTGGAGGCTGGAGAGCCAGTACTTTCTTTCTCCTTATTTAATGGCCGACAACGCATCAATGATACCTTTAGTCTAACTGACATCCATGGGCGACGATGACCATTTACCATCGATTATTTACATTAAAAAAAAACAATAAGTATAAAAAAAATTTATAAAAATGAATAATTAATTGTACCTATTACTTTATTGTTTATCTCGCGAACAACTGAGAGCAAGTATTTTGGCATCGGAAAGGCAATACCAGGTTATTTACGTTGAGCCAACCGATTTATCCATACGGACGCGAACAAATTAAGCTTGTATCCGACCCCACACTATTTAATTAAATCCTGAAAAATGGACGGGCTGCTTCTGGGTACTGTTCATTAAAACCGAAATGGGTTTTGGACCAGAATCAGTAGATATGGGATAATTTAGATGTCGAAAGCAATGAGCGAGAAATTGGATGTTTGACTTTTGTTTATTAGCACTTCGGATATTCGATAAAGGAAATGGAAGCCTTAATATTTCGCGTGTCTTTATCCGTCGGTCTCTTAGCCCTTGTTACAGTCCGTCAGTCAGAGTGTCCCTTCCAGTCCAATGGCAATCAATTTGAATAACCAAATATATATTCATTTACTTAGTTAACTTTTTTTTAATTTACTTTTTAACACTAAACCTACCGACATATTTATATATACCTATTTCTACCGATGCTGGTCAAATGACCGCTTTTGAAATAAACATTATAGTCTTTTCCAGTTGATTTGTACTTAATACAGAATTTAGCATAAACAATAAACACAAAATAATTATCATATAATAATTAAAAAACATTTATTTCATAAAGTCTAAAAAGCGGTCATTTGACCGCTCTGGTAGGTTTAGTGTTAAAATATAAATTTTAATTCCGTTAATGAATAATTAAACAGTCACATTTCCGATAAAGTCTGTTATCTCAGCTTATATTATTTTAAAGCTACAAGAGCCTTTTTAACCATATATTTTAAATTGGGAACTTGTTCTTCCACTGGCAATAATTGAAACGTCCAGAAACAGAAGTCGAATGTGATCGATGAAAAACTTGTTCTTTAATTACTTGACTCAACTAATATGGTTGACACAACCCAATCATTATAGATATTGTAATCATAATAAAATTACATAAGAATGAGTTAGTGATTTCCTGAACAAAAATTCAGAGGTCGATTCTCGACTGAAGGGTATTTGTAAGACAAACATTCATTCAAGTTTCTAGGTTTTTCATAATATATTATGAGGAATATCTTATGAGTAAGATGACTCTAAAATATAAAACATCAGCAATACTACAAAAGCGTTATTCACTTATTGCACATATGGATACATAACAGTATAAGTTAATATATCTTGTAAATAGGTACATTTTTTAAATTGATCTAATAGTGACATCACTTGTCAAATGATAATATATTTTAATTCAATCTATATTCATAAGTAAGTCAATACTGCAATAATGCACTGTCAATAAAGCACTGAATATGTGTTATATTGATAGAACTATATTTTCTTTATATTATCTTAATCACGTCCTGAATTGGCTGCCCCGAATCAATAACATACAGAGGATACGCCAGGTAGATGTGCAAGTTTTTGACTTCTCCTTAAGCCTCACATAAATCACTAAATAACCCTCGTGTAACTAATTGGGTATGCATTTTACATTAACAGCGAGCTGAGACAGATTACCCGAGCTCTATAAATATACTGTCATAGATCATCCCATCGTCGTGTTGCCATATGTGGCCCAATTTGTCGCTTCGTCTACTACTGGTCTATTTTGCTTGAATATATATTCGGCATGTGCATATTCGTTTTGTTGATATACATATACCATATTCTTACCTAATAAAATACTTTAAGTGTAAGGTCAAAATTTGGAAAATCAATTAAGCATTAAATAATTATGTAATTCTAGATGTTTAAAACTAAATATCATTTACAAAAATGCACTTTTTAATATACTATAAAAGCACGGTTCATAACTGATCCTATTAATATTACTCTAAGTGTTATGGTGAATCTCATCATTTATTATGGTTAAATTTGACATGAAGATAGTTATATAATTAAAACATAAGTGATTATAATTAAACTATTTTTGATATGATTACAGAATGACTGCGATATTTAATAGGCGTGATTTGATAATCGCAGGACTTCTGAGTATGAACAACAAATTTTGATTCTAATTTTTCAATAAATTCGAAACAAGTTTGAGGTATTTATTGCAGAACCTATTAGACTGAGTTTAATGAGTTATACCAAAACATTTTATTGTGGAGCCACTCTTACGTTTTTCTCAACAAGATTTTGTTCAACTCTTCTTTCATATAAATCGACTCAGAAAACGAATTTATTTCAATTTTGAAACGTCATTATATTAAAAAAATAAAACAAAAAGATTGGTGGGCCTACAACACTAAATCGGGAGTCCGTTAGTATTAATTTACTTCTAAAATCAAATTGAAGAAGATAGAGTGGGCGTGCTATATTTTGTTTCTTTGATAATCCATGCATTTCCGTAGAGTGTCATGAACTGACAGGGCGCTGCGCGTTGAGTCGCCGGGCAGCAGTAGTGTCACCATGTTTTATCATCGTCATTAAGAATCCCGTTGTAACTTTTTAAAACTATATCAACCCCAATCTGATATGAAGTGGTAGAAGCAAAAAAATGACGTTCATACGTGTATTTACTGAATACCTATATGATTAAATGATTTTGAATTTGAATTTGAAAAGCAATATTTCTGGAACTTAAAATGTGTGAAGATGTAACAGTTAAGCATTAGACACTTTTTGCTAAGTTAACTTTTGACGTATATCTTATGTCATCAGCACTTAATAGATCATTTTGCTACACTTGTGGAACAATGAGAAAAACTACTGTTGAAGAGAAGAAGTAATATATCCACACGGTATACAAACTAACGTGATTAAGCATTGATTTGTCACTCGGATGCACGTTATTGAGGGATTTGTATCTCGGTGTGCGTGTACTATTTAAATAGAACCACAGTTCTATCTGAAAAAGGTAAGTCAGATTATAAGAGACTTGAAATAAAAAATTGTATGAAAATCTCAATAATTTTAATATATAGAAAGTTAAAAAGAATGAAACTGCGAACGAAAGAACGAAACTAAAGAGAGCGAAACTGTTCTTCTTGCAACATTGCGATGTGGTGAGCTGAATACGAAGCGTTTATTTAGCTGAGCGATGTGCGAGGGCTCGACAAGGCATCACGGTAGCGCGATGACGTGTGTCTCGTTCAACTGTTCTCTTCCGTTTTAATATTAATCATGCAGCTTTCGTCTTTATTAAGTACTAGCAAACAGCGCTCGCTTGACTTTAGAAAATTCCGCGGGAAGTGATCTTTTCCCTTGTATCTTGATTGTATAAAAAGTATCATAGGTTATGACCCATGATTTCAATTACAAATATAGCAAGAATTATATAAATCTCTCCAAAGATTTTAGTTTATACCGATAGATAAACAGACAAAAATTAAAAAAAGTATATGTTTACTTTATGTGTTTCCCTTCATATTCATAAAAAAGTCAACTGAAATAAAAATTTACAAAAAATATACGATGTTCATATTCGGCCCTGTTAGAGAGTTTTATTACTAATATAGATAAGTAAATGTACAACCCTTTACCGTTCCATTACTGGGACTAAGTTTCCTCAGAACGAGAATTTAAAGTCCACAATACTGGTTACATAGGAGTTGGTGAATTTAGTACACTTTTGATAACATTTTAAAAAAACTTTCTCGTGGGCTGGTATTCTCTTGATATTTTTGATCTCTAGTTTATAACTTAGAAAAAAATTAAGAGGCACATATTTTATTTCTAAAATTTTCTCTTAGTTATTAAGATTGTATTCAATTAAACATTCCTAAACACATTGATTACGCCAGAATCTACAAAAGTGTCTGAAGGTATTTCGAAATGATCCATTAATCTTATAATTAACACGGCTTCTACGCAAAAGAAACTTCAAAGTCGTGAGTAATGAGGATTTAACCTATTTAATATTATATTTACTGTACTCGTCGTAACCAATCCATATCTTTTAATCTCAAACAACATCATGTTACTTCAAAACAAATCCAATTTTAATTTAAAACTACCCACCATGCAGTGTCGGAGGGCACATCGACCCTGTTGTCTTCGTTAGATAACGGTTGTCAAACCATCTAGGAGACCTCTTGGACCTATTGGACCTATGAGACCAATTGGAGACCTATTTATCACTAATCCCTCACTAATCCGATATATCATGCCTTCTGAATTTTAAAAATAAACCTTGCCCTGCCATTAGCTACTAATACGTTTATTCTTAAACCTATTTCACCTGCCATAGTAGTAGGGATTCGCCGGTTCTGACTCTTCGAGTCAGAACCGGCAAATCCCACCGTTTGTGGCCATCGAAAACTAAAAAAAAAAATCAAGTTTGGTGTCAAATCATAGGTTTTCGACTACGCCCGATCGATTGCGCTTATCCGTTTTTTGCTAACTTACGTAGTTCCAAAGATAGCTGGCGCATTGAATTAGCTCCAGTTCGTTATCTAATCACCTCGTTTGGTCATTACTGAACGCACAATGGGTCTTCGCTTTACTTAGTAATCGTTTACAATGCGAGGAGATAATGAGGGTCTTTTGTTAGTTAAACTACAAGAATCGTTTGTAAGGTTTATTATTTCGTAACAAAAATTGAATCGAATAAACGGACTAACCTTATATCATTACAAATAGTACTGTTTTTAAACATTTTCAGAAATTCATTCATCAATCTACCATGGTACTTATAATATAGGTACATGATACAATATTCTCCACAAACAGTAGTAAAGTCATGTTGAATTCGATCGATGTTATAATCCCACATCCTAGAATTGTTTTCCAAGAAAGTTCTATGATATTTTTCTGGTGGTCGACCATATGAGTCGAAATACTGACCAAAGCCATTCCCATCTATATGCATGGC
>PDGT01000061.1:1900244-1924480 GCA_003671415.1 Megathymus violae
TTTTGCTGGAATGGTAAACATATATTTCAAATTTTGAAAACATTATTCAGGTATTTACAATTTACAAAATAATATAAAAATATATTTAAAAAAACCTTAATCATAATTTATTACATAATCTTTGGAACTACGTAAGTTAGTAAAAAACGGATAAGCGCAATCGATCGGGCGTAGTCGAAAACCTATGATTTGACACCAAACTTGTTTTTTTTTTTTTTAGTTTTCGATGGCCACAAACGGTGGGATTTGCCGGTTCTGACTCAAAGAGTCAGAACCGGCGAATCCCTACTACTTACCACTCCTTTTAAGAATCAAACAAAGCATTTCTATATCTAGATTGCACCAAAAAATGCAAATGACTAATTTACATGTGAGTAATATACGAAAATTACGAATAGTATCTGTTTTGGTTGCACAAACAATTTTCCTAACGCGACTGAAATAAAATAAACTGGCGATGATTGGATAACCTGATAGTGATTAAATGAAAATTCCTTCAGAACTAAATAAGTAATTGTGTTATGAATGCCGGGAGGACAGAGATATTTCCTTTTTCTGATCATGCAGCATTGAGCAGTCCTTTAGATCGTCTCAGCTGCTTCCAATTTTTGCGATCCCTTCCAGTGCCCACTTGAAGATAAAACGAAGCCCTGCACGTGCAGTATTAATTATTTATTTCATTATCGCCTGTAATGGGACCTGTCTAACATAATTTACTTAGTGATCTCATTCCGTTTCCTTATCGATTTTACGGCAGCACAAGCTGAAGTGGTTTATTAATCTAGTGATGGGTTCGTCACGACGTTGAGATGTGTCGTTTCGCTCGGCTGCGCACATCCGTCGTGAAATCACCCTTATTTATCGCACTTCCTCCTTATGTAGACGTCTAGGAAAAAAAACATGTTTATTAGTAAATTTATCGAACGATCCTTTTGGTATGCTCATGTCTATTCCATTTTCCAGAACTTTGCTAATGACGACGATGGCTGAGGATGTTGGATGAGTGTGGCCCAGTGAATCTGCGTGCTAAATAAATGACTTCGACTCGTAGCAGGGGCAACCTAATAGCTGTATGAAAGTTTGTACTCGAGGTCTTGGTTGCTGTCATATATTTATTTTTATCTATATATAAATATATTTCTATTCTATTCTGTGTTCGACGGTAATTACTACAGTTATTCGTCTCGTTTCATTCCGTTTCAATTCTCGGTGAAGTAGGTTTATTGCTTCCTTCGTGGCTGGCGACGACCGCGTTGTTGCATTACATTGACAGCTGTGACGCCGAACGTGACAGACGGAGTCTGCTTGCTTGTTTGCTAGTTTAAAGTTAGTTAGTTACATATCTATATACAGGAGTAAATACACCTTTACTTTACAATCAAGTAGTTTAATTTCAAGACATTTATAAATACTCTGGGAGTATAAGAACATTGTACTATAGACCCACGTATACCTGGTACACCACATCAAAACACCAAAAGAGTGTCTACTAAAATAAACTATTAACAAAACGAACCAGTTTAAAATTAAACAACGCAACATAACAATAGCTAATCACGACTAAACAGAGCTGATACATTCATACTACATATGTGACGCAGTCGATCTATCCCGCACGGTTCAAATAAAGCTGTGGGCGGGAAGTGCGTGTTTATTACTTTCTCCCTATGGAAATGATCGCACGGCAAAGTGCATCATTTCCTTTGCATCTCATACTGCACTGCGAAGTTGCGTATGGAGTGCCTTGTACTCAAATCTAGTTTCCATAACTATAATTAAACTAAATGTTACACATGTATTAAATAATGTTAATTCCATAATATTTTATTAATAACACATATACATACAACATTGTACGCATACATCAAGCTCGTTATACCGAACAAAAAAATTGAAATCAATTGACAAACAGACAAAAAATGTACTACTACCTACTGTAGATTTACTGAACTATTTTGTACTTACCTATTTATACATAGATATGCGAAATGACTACTGATTTACAGTCTGAAAACAACAAACAGGTAACCTGCGAATATACAAGTAAAAATTCTCTACATTATACTAGTCACATGTGAAATAAAACAAAATCGATTTTAATATTGTTATGGATGCCTAAATCTGTGCTATTCCGAGGGGAATCCCTAACGCAACGTTAAAACCAACGATTACAACGTTACCTGTCCATGCGAAATATCCAGTCTTCAAGACATAACCTTTTTTCCGACAAATATTTTTTGACTATTAAATGCACTATTGTTTATAAACACATTTTGATGTTACATGCACATCAAATTACTCCGATTGATGGCGTGGAAATCCAAACGAAATTCAGTTTATTAATAAATACCACCATAGGTATATTTAGCATCAGCTAGAAACAAAAGAAACGCGTTAATACCAGCATTGAATGATATAAAGGCATATTATATTATTAATTACACTTAGCTCTTCACATAGAAGTGGCCGGGAACGGGGAAAGTGCATCATATCCTCCCGCGTCATCGCTGCACGTGTGTGACCATGGTATGACGCTTGGTCAGATTTAGAATGTGAGGCGGCTGTTAGCAAACATTTTTAAAAATAACATTGCCGCAGCCTAATGACTGTAGATTCTGAATAACTATTTCTGATGTGTTTGTTACTAGCTCTGCGTGATTTTCTTATTACAAAAAAAAAGTAGATAAGTAATTGTGACTTAGCCTAGTTACAAGATGCTAGATACGTCGGCAAACATAGTCCGCCATTTCGATATTAATGGTAAATTCAATACAATTTTTAATAAAAGTTGTTGTTATTTATATATAAATAAAAATATCGGAGTGGAGCAAATAACTTGGATCAAAAACCCCTATGAATCTCTCTCTATTTCACATTTGTTATGGATCAAGATCAAGAGTGCCATCTATCAGATCTTATCACAGCTATGAACACTTTTTGTTTAAATTTACTGTGTGAATGTTGTCCCAATCGGTAAAGTCGTGCAGAAGTCCCACTAAGAAACATTCCAAATATCATGTACTCGTATATTGTGTATCTTTATATATCATGCCATTGTCATTATAATCAAATGATCGGCAAATCATCAAACATCAAATGAACAATTGTCATTTATCACATCAGACCATCACGAAAGTTTACCATTTTGTCATCTATGTTTGATTATATCAGCAGAGTAAAATAAAAGGGGGCATTAGTGACAAGGAAATGCAACGAGCGTTACAAACATTAATAGCTCGTATTGTTCCCGGCCATTCGAAAATAAACATTCTTGCAGTTTTTTTTTATTGCGTAAAACATATGTAACATCGGCAACTATTTTTTATGCAGCTATAAAGCACAAATATTAGTGTATAAGTTGATTGATAATCTATATTAATATTATATAGGGAAAGTGAACATTTTGTGAGTTTCTGCGTATACGGAAGGTAATCCCCTGAACCATGGCGCCTATATGAAAATTATTTTACCATTTAAAAGGTACGTTATTCTGGATAGGCTATATATTATATATGTATGTATGTATATACGTAAAAATTGCATGAGTGTCCAATCCGAACAAATTCGGGGTCGGCCGGGGGAAGTTGAATTGCCATTAAATTAAAGAAAAATTACAACAAATTTTATTTCTTTTATTTCATGACATTAAGACGAACTTGAGAAATAATTACAGAGAAAAGTAATATTGGATATCTCAAATGGGCGAGTTGAAATTTAGTTATTTGTACCGCAACTAAAATATTAATTACTATTGCAATTAAAATTTTATATATAAGACCACGAGGGAAACTATCTTTACAGACAACATGTATTTTCCTTCATGTGCATGGGGTTTTAAATTTTTCATGTAACGAGTACGCACTATTTACGTTATACACCGAAATTTAATTTAATTTCATTAATTACTGCAACAACGAGACTAGCCTTTTGGCATGTATACATCAGATATAAAAATCGTAAGTACCCCTTAAACTAGACTCCGTTCGAAGGCGCGCTGGTTTTAATAATGTAATGGAGTGTGATAAGAGATAATGTTTTCATATTATTATTGAAGATTGATGTGAATCGGTTTTACGTCAGCTAATGGGATTGTAATGTTTGTTTGTACCTCAAGTCGACATGTGTAACGTATCTCACTGTTACGTAATTAATTACCTGTGTGATCGGTCACTTGCTACGTCCAATCATAATATTATACCACGCATTTGGCCAGAACATATTTTCTTTTATAGTAATTCTGGCGCACGTACAAAAATTATATGAACGGAAATTATACAAGGTAGGTAAAGAAATGTCTTATATAATTAGGAAAGTAAAGATGTTTAGATAAACACTATATTGTTGTAGACGAGAATAGAATTCCATTATTCGTTAATGTAACTATGAGAAAAAATATATAATTTTGATTTCTCGTACAAATAAAAAAGTCAGAAGCAGTCATGAGGGCTGCCGACAGAAGTGAAAACTTAAAACTGTATTTTGGATTTTCAAACTGATTGCAATATTAAAAATGAAAATTGTATAATTTTTGAATTAAAATTATTAGCAGTAATCTGATTTTCATCATCAAACTGAATTATCATAAAACTTATGCTGATATGAATTTTGAATTTTTTTATCATTCGTTTTTGTAGGTATATAAAAAAATAACATATTTAGTACTCACTGTTGTACTGCACAATGATGTGACAGTTAAACAATAGAAATAATAAACAATTTAAAATATAATTTAGAGAACAATGCAAAGTTCATTTATACATCACACAATTATATACGGTACCTTAAACATTAGCATGATGCTGACGCGAACCCATAAGATTTTCCTCTACCAAAAATCGTCTAACGCGCCTATAGAAGTTTTCACTTCAATAACTTTTCATTTCTTTTAAATATAACGGCATTAAGAGGACGGTTTACAAATGCAGATTTATATAATTTACTCCGTTTTACCACTACCTTAAACATTAGCATATTGCTGACGCGAACCGTTAAATTTTCTCTACCAACTCGTCTATAGAAGTTCTCACTTCAAGAATGATCCACAATCCATCAAGTCATCCAATTAAAAAAATTAGCATTGTGTAGTGTAGGAGGAGACTACAACAAAATACAGAGGAAATGTTTCATTTCTGGATACATAATCCATATCTATAACTAGCAGCTCACCTTGACTTGTCTCTGATTGAACAATTATAATTATACATTTCATATGCCTGTTCGGAATAATGTATATACGGAATAATTTATACATATATGTATATATTTGTTGTATAATATCATTGTTCTCGGTGCGGTGGTGAGGCCAGAAGTTGCAAGTTGATTTATCGATTTGATTTGACCTACACACTGTCTAGCGCATATAAATTCACTTAATATATGACTATATAACGATCATTCATATAATAATTTATGCTAATCAAGTGGGCTAGTTCCCAAATATTTAAAAAAGTAATAAATAATTTATCTAGGTAGGTATTTAACAATTCTGCAAAGCATAGAAATTGAAAAAAAATTAAAGATGAAGAAAGTGGTAAATAAACTATTTTAGCTCGCTCTCTTTCAATTCTTTATAAATGGTTGTTGTATATTTTTCAAACATATTCAATCTCGTTGCTAAATATTTGCAATACTAATTCCATACTTGTGTCGAATATATTTGGCACATATCCTTAAATCAAAATCTACTCCTATTTCCAAATGTTAATTTGTCATAAAAGTCATATTTTGGATACCGTCAACCCCATTAAAACTAATGGGGTGATTAATATTTCATAGACCCGAAAGACATCCTCCTGCGGATGCCTCTCACGCCGATGACGTCAAATGACCGAACAATGTGCTCGTACCGAGATTTACCACGGGGTCGACGACACGAGGCCGACAAAAAGTTTAATGTGTTTCAATTTCTTATAATTACTTATATTATTCTTTGTTAATAAAAAGATGCTATTAGCAGCTGTACAGTGTGCATTGAAAAGAAATACGCGAGTTGACGGACAATACTTCTATTTTAGTTCAGACAAAAAATCTCAATTCTCAATAACTTTTATACTCGTATTATAAAATATTTTATAAAATATTATGGCTGTATGAAAACATATTCTAATAGCTGATTGCGATTGTTGGACTAAACAAAAGTGCAGTTGGATACCAATCATGAGCCTTACCGGCTCACTCAAATTCCATACTCAAACTGTCTACAATTGGAAAAAACAAAATTTTGTAAAATCAAACTAAATCCAAATATGTAAAAAAATATTTAAATGCTAAAATTTCATAAAGTTAACTTAAAATCACACTATCCAGCTATTCAATCCAAATAATAGTTAGCATGTTTTTGAAAAAACCTAAAAAAATAATTCATTAAAATTCAACAGACTGAGAGAACGTAATATGTCGTTTTACCCAGAACAATCTAGCAAGTAGCAAGAATGCCCTAATGACCTCACAGAAATGGACTATTAGAGGAAGCTTCCCAAAAATTTCTCGGGATGGGACCTGAATTCTGAGGATTGTAGAGATGCGGCGAATTTTTTACGCATATCAACCGCAAGATAACTAAAGGTGGCATTCCATTGTAATCCCAACTTATAGTGACATTGATTCAATATTTGTATTATAGAAAAGAGCGATCGGAGCTATATACACATTAAAGTCACGTGAGTCATCAGAGAAAATTTTAAAGAAATTGGTGTACTCACCGTAGCCCGTCAGTGTATCTATAGTAATTTAGTATTTACTAAAAAAAATTAATATATATAAAAAGAAAAGTGATACACACAATCATGAAACAAGAAATAGGCATAATTTGGTTACGTCTTCAGCAGGTTCAGCCTTCTTTTATGGACCTTGGAGTTCGTTTTTTACTATAAGGTTCCAAAGTTCAAACATGAGTTGCCCATTATAACTTTTAAGCGATCCATTAAAATACAGCTTATAGGCAAAGGATATTATAGTATAGATTAATATATTAATTACAAGGACGCCTGAAAATAATAGTGTCGAATCCAGTTCCGCACAGGCTTAAACTTTTATAATTACCATGTGTTGTTTAAAAGATGTGATGAGGAGTTTCTTTCGCCGTTTCTTCTCCTCAATGTTAAAGCACCTTTTCGAAACGGTAGTAGAATCAAAAAATGACGTGCATAAGTGTATTTACAGAATACCTACATGATTAAATGAATTTGAATTTAGTGTGAATGAAGTTGCCGCAATCGTAAAAATGCTAATCGGAAACCTCGTAAATAGCGGAACCATCACGGTTCATGAACCTACAGCTGGGCTAGGATATTTTCGCGTGAGTTACGTAGATTAACAAGGAAGTAAACTTATACTTCGGACCATAATAGTATAATTAAATTCTATTACGAAGAAACTTTTAAAAGAGAAAATTACAACAATCTTATCAATTTACGGTCTGATAAATAACTTTATTATAATAATAACAGTATTACTTTATTTATGTACTAATAAAAGTTTAACGTTACTAAGTTATAACAAAAGAAAATTGAAAGCCACTCGTTACAAAAACATAAATCTCCCAACGTACTTCAACTAGGTACACACACTACTTTAATGAGTAATAGCTACTTAATTGTTAAGTTATTTAATAAGTAATTAGTTGCACATTGAATGATATGCTTTTATTGAGAAATATCCTTCAGATCCAATTATATTGTGACGTTAATTAAATACATATTAAACGAGTTGCCCAACAATTCCTGCACTAATTCGCTTGCCATATCAAGAAGTATGAACGTAAGAAAATCGTTAAAGAGGATTCATTTTATGTATGTATATAATATAAGACTGTTTTGTGTATCGTGATAAAACAATCGATCGTACAATGCTGTGAAATGATGTTATCGTATATATGTACTACATATATATTTTTTTATTTTAATAAAAAAGTATTGTATACACTGTTGAACTTACGCAAGTTATAAAATTCTGTATAACGCATTGTTTTAATCGTGAAAACCCCCTCACGCGACTGATGCATCTAAACATGGAAAGGTAGAGAAAATTCTTCTAAAGGCAGTAATGCAATGGTTAACGCAGTTTCCTTCTTGTTTTCTGTTATTGCGAAGTCAACAGCGAGCTGCACTCGACCCCGCTGGGCGCGAGCTCCTGCTAAAGAAACCACTTATCCTCCGACGGACGGAGCTGTCAAAGGTACTGCATAAGTGAATTGTAGTGTCATTATAGTTTGCGTCAGTCGTGTATATAGTCCCGTTAGCTGCATTACTATTCCACGTTTACTCACTACAACCAGCAGAAATTGACTTCACTTTACCCACAAACAGAGAAAGTTGGAATGTCATTTATCATTGAACGATGATAGAAGGAAATGTTTCACTATGCTCACACTTAAAGAAAATTAGAATATGTTTCTTCATATCCACGCCCGCTCTTGTCATGAAACATATCCTAATATTCCACCGCCACGGCAAATCAGAACATGTTGTTCTGCCCCAAAGATTAGGGGAAACTGGAACGTTGGTAACGTGACCTAGGAAAGTTGGACACGGTCACTAATAAGTGGAACAAGTCTGTAATCCCCATTGAACATTTATTGCAGGATTTTCGTAGTCAAAGTTATATACTTTACTATGTACTAAACCCATGTATATATGTATTAAACACTCCTTAACATACTCCTTAATTTTGTTATAATAATGTCATGAAATTCGTCTTACATTATTAAAACTAAATGTTTCATGGTATTTATTATATTAACAGCCGTCTCAGGATGCTCGTTAGATGCTTAAGAGATCAAAGTGAATCGAACAATCAACTCACTTGGGCGTAGTTTAATGAAAATTGAAGTTTTGGTAAGCAACGATTCTTTATTATTGCAGTAATTAAGATTTAGGTGAATGACACTCCAATGCCAATTGGTAGAGATTAGATACGTAAATTGTTGAATAAAAGCAGCAAAATTTTTATCAGTAATATTCATTCGGACACCATCTTTATCGCTCGAGTATGTCTACGTGCCTACTATATCTATACTTATTCGGAATACTTCAACGCCAAAATTATCCCAACGTACAACTTATATTATAAAGTTACAAATGAATTATTCAATAATTCAGTTACTCGAGTCGTGAATCTTTACACGACATTCGTCATACAAAATTCAAAAAGACAAATTGCGTTTTGACAGCAGATAGCACGCTGATGTCACAGAATACATCTACATCACAACAGTTAGAAGTGAAAGAGAACCTTATTTTTGTTACAGTGTAACCGGCTATCGTTTGAAGCTCAAGATAAATATTTTTCATTATTCGGACAGAGTCGAAGGGTTCTTCGATAATCGATCAAAATGGGTTATTCCGGCGCACTTAATAACAGTGACGAAATGACTGTTGAATTTTGAGCACTATTTAATCACAAAGTTTGAACGCAATTCGCTTCGATAAGTCCTAGCCGGTAATAAAAAAAGCACGCCGGCCGACGGAGCATTGGTTAACCAAATAAAAAAAATACATGGGAACTTCTTATTGGTTTTTTCAATACTTGTTATCAAAATATTACAGACAATTTTAATTTGTAATTTGGTTATGTAAATATATTCGTCACTAGTAAAAACATCTCTTGTTTCCTGTTCTCTTATTATTTATCCATGATAAAGCGAGCATTTGTTTGTTCCTAAAATTCTTAAGCTTAAAATTTTCGATACCGTAGTTAAACATCTTCCAACAATGATTGATAATTTAATATTAAATTTAGTAATGTTTTTATTTGTTTACATCATTTATTCAATTTGTGCACGGCAAAGTTAGGTATTACTTTTGCTTTGTTCCTTTTTAATTTTATGTACAAAAACCTCTCATAGAGATCATAATTACCCATATTTCTCCACTGCTGGGCTCGGGTCAAATTTCACAATGAGAGGGGTTACGGCCACAATCAACTCCGGTCAAGTGCGGATTGGTAGATTTCACACAACTTTGAGACCATTATGGAGAACTCTCACAATGTTTTCTTTCACGAAGCGATTGATAATTAATTTGTAATAGGCATACATTTCGACGAAACAGAGGAAAGGAAGCCGAAACCACTTGGCTACCACTGCATGCACGTACTTGACGTCATAAACTAGAAGCCCTAGGTGCAGCTTGTTAGAGTGCTAACTATTAAAACACTGAATTGTATTAATATCATACTTCAAAACAAACAGAATCTACCGAAGTACATGTAATGGGAAACGTGTTCACGTTGCAAGATGATCGCCAACACCCTGAAACCCGAGCATGTACCTACGTTTTAGAACCAAAAGAGTAAGCTGGCTCAAAAATAGTCAAACAAGCTTTATTTATTTGTATAACTCCTCCAGGAAGTAGGGCGAGCCGGGAGCAGAGCAACAACTAGGAGCTAGAACAATAACGCGGCCGTTGTCCCAGAAACGCAGGAACGTTGAAACGTGCGTTATTAAAATTTTATAACGCCTACGCCATCCTGCTGTATAGCCTCAGTCGCAAATGTATTGATGTCTATTTTGTATGATTGTTTCGTTCAAAATAGCCTGTACATACACACTGGTTGTTTTGACGATAATTGTGTTTTTATAGATACCGTATATTGAATTAGAAATACTAAAAAAATAAATTATCGAATCTATTTTGGAACATTTAATAAAAATAGACTTTGCAATCGATATAGATGCCTAAAGATATATTTTTGTAATTGTTGTCTGTCTGTACGCGTATAACACAAAATTTCTGAACAGAAATATATATTTTTTAATTAAATAAGCAGACATGCCACCTGATGGTAAGTGGTAATAGCCACAGAAATACTTAAGTAAGATATCAATGATATCATTGACGCGGTGCCAGCAAGATGGTAATTACTGGCTCTGTGTAATTGGTACACATAAAAACCTTTGGCGGTTGATTCTAAAAGGAGAGTGGTAACCAGCCACACGCGTAAGGAACACTTCCACACGCACGAGTACCGTTGGTATTAAACTTGGAAAAAAATGTCTCAGGGAAAATGCCGCGACTAGAAAATAACGTTACCTTGTGACTCAACGTCAGCATAAACTTTATCAACGCGTATTGCCCTATTTATGATTAGTTTTTCTTATGATATATTGTTGATAGTATCGGGCGTTACTTTGCGGAAATTCATTGTTATTAAATAAAAGTTCACTTTGCGCTTAACACTTGTAGAGTCTACTCACCCTGATGATGCTGTGTTTCGGAGCGAAACACGTGTTGGTGACGGTATGTGTGTTGGTGTATACTTTTATCATAATTGCATGTTTTCGTTTGTGGGAGGGAGGGAGGTTTCATGCATGTATGGAAGTAAATACCATGATACATACATTGTGCTTGCGGATCGTTGCAAAGTAAATTAATACTAATTTAATTATGATATATTGTCAATAAACATATTTTATTTTAAAGTAATTGTCGTCAGGATGTATCAAATTTCGAGCTGTACAAAAATCATCAACCAGAAAAATATTACAAAAATAGTTATGTCTTTTTTACTACAACTTTCTTAAAAATTGACTACCCTAGCTCAGTAGTACATAATCCTAGCTTCTGAGGGAAGAGATCCGGCCTCGGTTCCCGAGCGAAGGAGACATTTATGAGACGCACATTTTTATACTCAGTTCTTGGATTGACATGTTTATTTTTGAATAGTAATATATCCTAGTCATCACGTGAGCACGTGAGTTTTTGTTTACTTTTATTCATAGATACTTCTATTTTGGAAAAGCTCCGAGAAAAGGAAGACGTAAAAACACTGTGCAACACCCACGCTAACTACGTAGACAATAAATTAATAATCGCGAGCGAGATCATAAGGTCAATGCCTTCGATCTATCTCACCGATCCCATCATGTGCTGATTTATTAACCAATGCTTTTTAGATCCGAGATTGGAAATGCAAATTCTATTTCGACGTAGCGGGTGAGTACTCTGATATATTAACCTTAATTCTTCGATTTAAGTACCTATTAGTGTCGATATTAGCGATTTAATCTCGGTACGCGGGAACAAGACGAATTTAAGAAGCTTTTATTGGGGATAAACGGGGATTATGGGGAAATTTTATTTTTAAAGCTTTTCCGATTACATTTCTTTGTAAGTGGAGTGTGTATTTTTGCTTTTAGATTCCAGATAATGTAATATTTGGATTGAATGTAAGATTTGTAGTGAATATTTATAATACTTTAATTTGGACAACTTTTACAATAAATAGAATGAATAAATTTTTCTATTACTATTGTTTTCAATTATTATTATAGGTTTTGTCGACGTGTTGTTAATTAAAAAATGTGACATGATATTGTTATTTCGATAAACATAGACGACCAAATTATATTGCCAAAAATATTATTATTAAACCAGTTATTACAAATTGTACATTACGCCATTGTAAGACTATTTGTGAGGCTTGTTGAAACAATTGAAGAAAGTTTCATTAATAAAATCATTTTTTTACAATAAACAAAACTAACGGCACGCGCTCGACAATGGACAAGATTATAGAGGGTACACGAGGTCCCAAAAACCTGGTTTCGCACTTACAATCCCCTTACATTTAATATATTATTTCGTTTATAGAGTATAAAGATATCACATAAATCATTCCTTTACACTTTGTTCCGTTCGCTTACAAGAAACTGCTCTTTCACAGAACCCTGTTCGGAAATTTTCTTATCGTAGTTTCTAATAGCAAACGTAATATTTAAGTAATTATTACGGGTTAGCATTGAAAATCTAACTTATTTTAACAAGCAGGTAATAGAGGTCTTATCCTAACAGTTAAGTGTGTTATGTAGTCATTAAACATTTCTATCTTTTACGTTTTCAGGAAGATTTTTTTTCATTCATCAATCAAGTATTTATTTGTGTAACAAAATAGCAAGATGGAAATGGCAATATATAGGTTTATTCTAATTATTTCACTTACAAATTAAAAGAAAATAGTTATAAGAAAATTTCATTATAAAGTCAATATAATAATGTAATAATTACATGTCATATGTGACACAAGTCATTTTCTTTTATACAAGTAAAGTAAATCTACATGTTATCATTGACAAATTTGTGATACTGTCATAACAATTGTTTATCAAAGCTATTCGGAATTTTTGATTGAACAGTACCAGATTTTCAATTATACGTATCGATTTTGGAATGTTGTTGTAAAATATTGGTGGAATACCCATGAAACTTAGACGAAACATTTTATTATTGTCGGGCTTTACGTATAGGTTGTCTTGAGATCGCGTCCAATGAGTGAAATTTCAAAGTAGGTATTTAAACACATAAAAACATTAGTAAAGTATGATAATATGAAAAATATTTTATAACGTTATTCGATTTTCATAAAATATACTGTAAGTGATGATCCTTTAAATTATAATGCTTTATTTCTTACCACAAACTGTACGTCGAAAACAAGCGTTATAATGTTATTCTAATCAGTGATAAGAACGCCTGGAGTAGACAAATACACGTCCAGGATTTTTTACTCACTGAAAGAGGGTACTACTTACAAGACATGCATCTCACGTCCTTCGTTCACGTTTCGTCGTATAATCTGTTACTGCGAGTCCCGGAGAACATCCCACGTCAAAGCTCCTCGCACGCGACGGTCTTTTACCGAATTCAATTACCGTGGAGTCACATTTTCAGTACAAAACACGTCTTGTTCAGAACCTTTGTCTGGATTTTTTGAGCATTACATTTTTCTCTCTATTTATAAACGTAGGCTTGATTTTTCGGTGCGTGGGAAGTATTTTGTTAACAAAACGGCTATTCAACAAGGCGTTAAACGGCGCCAAACTTCTCTGTCTCAAAGCCAAATCATCCATTATCATCATCCATCCATCAGCCTTTGGAGGTCCACTGCTGGACATAGGCCTCCCCTAACTTGCGCCACTCTGACCGGTCCTGTGCCTTCTGAATCCAGCGGATGCCCGCTGTCTTCTTCAGGTCGTCAGTCCACTTGGTCGGGGGGCGTCCTATGCTCCTTTTTCCGAGACGTGGGCGCCATTCGAGGACCTTTCTTCCCCAACGGTTATCGGTTCCTCGAACTATGTGCCCAGCCAATTGCCACTTCAGCCGGCTAATTCTCTGAGCTATGTCGGTCACCCTCGTTCGTCTACGGATTTCAAAGCCAAATCACTCAATTCAAATTCTTGACCATGAATAAGGTAAAAGCCCAAAATCAAAAAGAATCCTATAGTCTAGTAGACTCTATATCGTAGTTGGTGATGACTCCGTAGCCTAGTTGGTGACGAACTTGTAGCAGAGTGGGTAGTGACTAGTAGGGAGTAGTAGAGGGTTTTTGAGTTCGATTTCCAGCCGGAGCAGGCATTTATGTAGCAGATAAATATTTGCTCTCGGGTCATGAATATTTGTGATTTCATGTTTGTGCACGTTCATGCCACCTGCAACACAGGGAGTCCAACGGCAGGGATTTGATTGTGAGAACTATTACGTTTACATTTATTTATAAATAGTAATTAGTATTAAAAAAAAAGCTTAATAAAGTCGGTCTTTTAAGTGCTTAGAAATAGCAACGCACCTGACACAATCTGTGTTGTTGACTTTATTGCACGTTGAGATTGATTATCGTCAAAGTTTAATCAAGTTTACATCTTACTTATTCTATTTTTATTCCTTCAAATTTTTCTTCCTTACATTTTCACAAATCAAATTACCTACTTTTCACTACAGCCCAGCCCTTTCAAAATATTCTGTTCGTATTTGTCGGCATTAACCTTACCTTTTATCCGCTAAGGTAAAGCTTTATTTTCTTGTAAGTAGAAAAGTGTACTTGAGTTTGAACGTGATTCTTTTAAAATTCTTCCTTTTCCGGTCTATTATTTAAATACGGGTTACAAAAAGAAGGTAACGAATACTTATAAACGACACTGTGGAAGTTCTGAAACTATATGACACCATAGAGGTATTATATGTAGATAAAGCAGAGAAACCAGGCTTCCAACTGTCCTTCGGTTAAAAAGACAGAGAAAATTGCGGTACCTTCTGTATCTCTCTCTTCTCGCGCATATGCAATTAACGAGAAAAGTGAGCATCATAGATCGATTCGACGGTTTGTTTTTGTAATTGAATTTCTGCGGTTGCTAAAGTGTTTATAAAATCACAAAAACGTGTGTAATTTGTAAATTGTTTTAATTTTATTATTTGAAAAACAAGCTGTTCTTTCATATGCATGCGTTAGTAGAGAGAGACAGATAAGGTACCGCAGTCTTATTTCTCTTTCTAACCGTCGGACGTTTCCGCTTATAGGCAGCCGTATGTCTCCCCCACTCTAGGTATAATACCTCTATGCATGACACACATGATAAATCTTTGTAATTTAGTCAAACAATGAATAGTCCGTTTTAAAAGTACTATTACGTTATTTTAATTTTTACAGGAATTTCAACGATTCCAATTATTTGTAATGTATATATTAATACGAATGTAACTGGGTCGAACATGTGCAAATGAAAAAGATAGTGGTCGATATGATTATACATATTAGCTAATATTACAGTGTAATGTCGTCTGTGACTTAATTTTTATATTAAACAAAAAGCATTTACAACCTCAGGCTTAGCGACTCGCTTAGATCTCTTTAACTAGTTCAACATATTAACTGATGTGTCACAATACATTTTAGTTAATATTGAATACATTGAAAAACCTGTTAGTTTTTTTGGCAGAACAGCATTTATTATGAGGCGACTGAAGCCGGTCTACTTGGTGGTAGGGTTCGTGTAAGGATTATATTATCAATGTTATTATTAAGTCATTACAAAATATTACTGGTATTATTATCTTCCCGTGAAGCCTGCCTAGCTATCACCATCCGGGTCCGGGAGGCTCAGGAAATACTACTTACTTTTTTATTGGCCGATAACGCATCAGTGATTGGTGGTACTAATGTCCATGGGCCATGGTGACCGCTTACCATCAAGCGGTTTTTCTGCTCGTTTGTCGGCTATTTATATTTAAAAAAACACGGATTAATGGGTACGAAAAAATATATGTTCACTAAATAACTTTGCTTCACAAAAATAAATTAGGTAGACATTGTTTTAGTTAATAACACTTAGATTAATATAAAAGATAGTCACAAAAGTAAATGACAGGCAAGTCAAACATTTTTATATACAGTTGAGCATACATTCGTCACAATTTAACATGAAGCGATTATTGTACGACGAGAATATAGAGTAAGAAAGTGATGTCTTGTATGACAAATTGTTTTCGTAATGCACCCTGAATAAAATTCTTTAGTCAAACCAAATTCTTAAAAAAAGCATATATATCCATGAAACTCTTATTACTGAGAACCATGCGCCTAATTAATATTTGAAGAATAGGTGAAAATACATCAAAGGGTGTTTTAATTTAGTTCTTTTATTATGTTAGCTTTTGTTTAAATCTCGAAAATCGTTATTTTACACAAAAACCGTAGGCTCTTTGTTTCAATTTTACACATGTTACTATTAAGCTGTTTCACGAATGTATAACAGTAAATAATATTATAATGCTTGAATGAGTCAATCTATATAAGAATAAAAAATCCGTAAATTGCTAAATGTAACTCTAAATGTAATTTGAATTATTTTAATGCAGGTAGGCTTTATAGACAACAAAAAGATAAAAGCGGAATAGGTTAAGGTAGACGACGTGTGTAGAATCTACTCCGTAAAATCAATAGTTAAGTTTTTATTTGATTCGGTTGAATAATCGAACAGCGACTTATGAGAGGATTCGTCGCCTTCTTCTTGGACCACAGCAAGTTGGTTACGGCCCTGGGGTTAGGGATATTTATAATCAGCACTGACCGTTTATTACCAGATGATCCTATGCTGACTGTAATTCAGTACAAAAGTAAATATTTTAACAAAAAAACTGACTTCAACTCTGAGAAAGGTGATAACTTTATTTCATCTTCTATTTTTTCATCCTTAACGGTGGTGTTTTTCTTCAAATTTAAATGGAACTAAGCAGAAATTTTACCAAGTCAAACAAAAAATAAATTTCCCTAATAAGTTAATAAATGATGGAGTTTTTTTGATAAAAAACATAAAAAAAAACTACAAAAGAATTGAGATCTTTTTTTGAAGTCGCTAAATAAAATACGTATAAGAAAGTGATAACAAGACTTTCCATGATTACATCGTATTTAAATAGCACGGGTCAAGCTTACTAATGGCAGTAATTTTTGTGACGACTGTGCCGTGAGCCCGCTTCATTATATTATCAACTGCATTTATTATAATGCCACGCAATGAGTCACGCGACGGAAAACAAGAGAAAACTCTTTGTTGGGTTAATATAAACGTGCGAAAAAGTGGGTTAGTTCCATCTGGCCCGGTGTCGTTGGCCTGTCAACAGGCGACATGGGAAACATAGTGCCATCTGCCCCGGTAGATTCAGCATCGGGGTTTAACCGAGAGGATGGCACAAATCAAGGTTAATTTGGCCCCGTGCCGGTGTAAGAGGCATTATATATATATAATATTTAATTTATCAGCTATTTAAAAAAACAGTTTTTAACTAATAAATATTTAGCAGGCTAGCTCAAAAATGGGCAAACCTTACCTTAATAAATTATACGGTTCTTTTGTAGTTTCCATCCAAAAGGATAAAGTGAATTATGAAGAACTGCACCACCAACTTAGTTTCTAGTTATGTGGCAGGTCAGACAGTCATGGCTCATTAATTCACATTAAAAGATAAATGGACAAACGGATATATGAAGCACCCCGACATCAATACGATATTTTTTATAATATGTGACATAATTTTTAGTTTTTATAACAAATACTGTTCAATAAAACTTACTAATATGTAAGAAAGATACAAGTGCATAACTTACAAATGTCATAATAATTGTAAATGCTTTTTAATAACAGTAATACTTGAAAATTCAAAATAAATTTGTGACACGGTGCGACAATCTTTTAGAATTACATTATACAAAAATTTTAAACTAACCTATTTTTTTCAGACTTTTTTCTTTTCATTTCATTGTTCTGTCACTGTAAGAAATCTTTTGGGGTGATAAGGCCACCTAAAGATTTGAGCTTAACAGTAAATTTTATTTCTTCCCCTTAATAACGAGTTGAATTAAATGAAATTGTAATACCATTTTATGTATAATACATCAATTACTCAGAGAAGTATAAATAGCAACCTGTCAAGAGAAAACCTTTATTAAATACAAATAAGTGTATGAAATTGGAAGTACAATTATGTGCATGTTCTAATGTTTCAAATTAAATAGAACTTATACAATTGTAACCTATGACTTACTTTTGTTTTATATCACTTTGAAATATACAAAAGGGGTATAATATATTATCTATGTAGACTATCATGATTAAATCATCTGAAACCATCACTCGAGTTGGAATTAGAAAAATCAATTCCTAAACCAATAAATAGGAAACATTGAATTTATTAAATGCCTGATAAATATGAATAACAATTGTTTTGGGTGCTGTTTCCAAATAAAGCCGAGGATTTCCACTCTTAATTTTCTTTATGGTGTTTCATAATATTTTGCAATTCACGGTTTAAACGGCAAAAGTTATAGCATCCATCAAACTTGTAGAGTAGTTTTATATGAGTTAGTGTAGTTTTAACGAAGTAGATAATATATCTTAAGATCTGTAGTGGAGTTGTCACTTTCAGTACGATACGTATGGTTTGTTGGTCGAATACTTTAGACTCAACTTTTTTTGTTACCAGTTCCGGCGAATTGAAATAAATTTCAAAATATCACGTTAAATACATAGACCTCTTTGAGACTGATAATAAACTTTCACACGCTCATATCCACACACTAAGATTACATTCCCTGAGCTACTCGTGGCTTATATACTTACAAATTAGACTTCACAAACACCCGGAATCCTAGAACTAATCCCTGGACCCTCGTTCGACAGCTAAGATCACTACCAACTAAACTACTAGGTTGTCAAATAAATCTATTAACTATTACTAAAGTAAAGATTTCCAATAAATAGACCAGTTCCTTCGGTGTAGGCTCGTGCGATAGACCTCAAGGACTCACTTAGTTGGAAATCTGTTGACAAAGTAAAGTTTAACATTCGTTCTCTGCACGTTAACAGCATATAATCGGTTACATCACAACACTGGCCTATTAAAATGATCATACCCCGACGTTTTATTTAAATCTTAAGTAATCGCCCGAGAATCGGTGTAAGCTAGGAACAAAATTTCTTGAACACTCCATAATTCTGAGTACACGCTAAGCCACCGAACAAGGTTATCTTCGAATTGTCGCCCTAAAAGCGCCTTTTCGAAATGGTAATAAGACCAAATATGTAAATAATTAAATTATTTTGAAATTGTTAAAAACTGAGTGCTGTTTATCAAATGCTCCATAAGCGGCGTGATAAATACGAATGTAATCCAATCAGTTATTCGAACTGTAGTACTCGGAAAGTAAAATAATAAAGAAACCCCTCAGTGTGGAGGCGTGGCACGCATGCGGCTAGGTCACGTCGGGGACAGCTGGACAAAGGAATTAGAAACTGAGGCAACAATTACAATATATAGGTTATTATTCATTGTAGTGTATAATTATAAGAGCGCTTATACTTTGTTATGTAAAAACGCTATAATAACAATAATAAAATGTTCATATTAGTAATGAAATGCTTAAATTCAAATTCTAAATCATTTAAACATTCAGGTCTGTTGTAAATACATTAATGCACGTAATTTTTGCTTTTACTGAGCTTAAAAATGCACAAGGATTACCCGTGTTGTGGGTGTCATCGACAAACAAAAATTAATATGACAACAAAAAGCAGGTATCGTATCTTGGCCGACTGATACGCGGTTGGTGATATCTTTAGTGTCACAGACGTCCATGGGCGGCGGTAACCACATACCATCAGGTGACTTCTTTGCTTGTTTATCGGCTATTGTCAAGAAACAGTTAAGCTGAATAATTTCTTGTTTATCACATAAACGTTTGCCCCAATCTGGAATCGAGACAAAACACTTCGTTTATCATCATCGTTAGAGCTGCAGGACCATGAAAAGCTTAAAAATTTACAGCAGCTTTAAAATTAAAATTAAACGCTAACACACTCACACCCCCACACTAGGATAGCGAGGACATACACAGATATGACATCACACAGACCCATGACTCGAGAACAAACATTTATCTGTCACATAAATTTCTGCCCCGGCCAAGAATCAAACCCGGGACCCCTCACTCGGCAGGCAGGGTCACTACCAACTGGACTAGGGGATCGTCTTTTAATTACAATTTCCTATTGAACCTGGATTTACGTTCAATATAAATTAGTTACCGCTTGATACAATAGAAGCAAAGGTAGTAAGGAAATGATCACACATTAGAGTTTCCATTGATAAACTATATATAATTCGTCTACATTTTGCGTGTATCGAGTAGCACAGCCACTCCTTATCCTAAGAGGAGGCTTGAACTCCGCAGTAGCATAGTTTTAACATGTCTTGATAGAACGCTCACACATTCAAACCTTGCATCATGTACCTCTATACATGAAACTGGGTAAGGTATCGCAAACAACCAAGACCCTATAACAGTTATTATTGATTCTATTGTCTCTCTCGGGTCGACCTGAAACCTGAAATCCCTGTCTCAACCGGTAACATCACAACTAAATGAGTCCCAAGGCAGTTGTAGGGCGTGATGGTCAAGATGACGACATATTTCTATCCCCTGCCAATTTACACGAAGTTAATTTTCGAATCGAAGGGAATATATTTTACCTGAAACAAGTACACGTTTATTAATAATTGTGTCATTATAACGTGTTCCAAAGGTGTTCCTGGATAAATTCAATAGATGTAGCTGAAACTTGAAAGTTTCTTTTGAAGCTATTGTACGTAATAAATACAATGACATTAACAATGTTTTTTGTAAATAGCCAATAAACGCACAGATACTCACTGCTGCCTATAGCCGTCCATAACACAGGAATTATTAAGTACTGATTGTATTTGCATGGTGGTAAGGTATTTTACCCGAATGGCTGACAACCGCCCTGCGTCTAAAATCGGCCATGAAATGTTTCGGATGCAGTGTCCGAGAGCAATGCGGATCCCCCGTTTTTTTTTCGGTCGGCAACGTCAATGATATCTTTGGTGTTGCTGAAGACTATGGGCGACAATGACCACTTAACATCAGGTAGCTCGTTTGTAGTTCAGGTAGTTCCATTAAAAAACATAATTTACAAATAGAAAGAAATAGGTAGAGCCAGGCGGGTAATAAACCCTACATAACAATCCTTGTTCCTCAACGATAGAATATTTAACCACGCCTTGAGGTCGAGTACCACTTAATTCAATCGACCGTCGGTGTATGGAAGAAGGTTATGTCTAAGTTTAAAGATCTTCTTTGCATTGATAATGATGTGCCAAATAATTCTACACGTATAGCGTTACCATATTTTAATATCATAACTGTACACGTGTAACGCATTTATGTTTCATTGTTATGCTAAATTGTCTGGCTAGATTCTACCATTGAACCCACGGACTTCAAGTTAGGTATTGTTATATCGAAATTGTTATTTATTTAATAAATGCTAGTACGAGTTTTTTATGATAGCGTTCAGTGCAAATGTACTCGGAGGATTGTAAGTACCTTTGGTACTCATTCTATTTAGTATTGATGTAGCACACGACCACATATATATATATATATATATATATATATATATATATATATATATATACCAATACATATTTTTATTTTATGTATACGCTTTTCACATACACTTACGGATAAAATGTTTATATATACAGACAGAATTCGTTGCTTCGGAATTTGCCACTACCTTCGCACTGGAATTATGTTACTCGTCTGCTAACTCTAGACCTATTTCTATGTTCTGTTTCATTGAATATATATGATATCAATCATTTTTCCATGTTCCATATGATATTTTAAATTATTTCTTACATACTTCTTCACCCTACCTTCAATGTGTTTCATAAACTATCCCTTGCTCATGTATGACAAATTATTTTGCCTGAAAAAAAAAATCTAATTTGGACAACACTGCCAGTTCTCTATGAGGCAGGTTGTTGCACCAGATGCTACGAAGCAGATTTTTCAATAAGTATTCATTCACTTAAGTTAGAAAATTATAGATTCAATAATATTAGTTGATGAAAAATTTCAACTAACGATTTATAAAATAACTGAAAAAATTAATGTAATTTTGAGGATTAAAATTTAACACAAGTTTTTATTGTTTGAATATTATTCAGTCACTTGTTTTAACAACTGGTTTTGTATGGACACAGATCGATTACGCGTAGAAAAGCAATGATTGATGCCTTTGATATCCCGTACAATGTTTTCGTGTATTGATTTTGTGGTAACAAGAAATAGAATTCCCTCAAGAAACAGATATCAACGACGTTACAGTTGCTCGAGTGAATCACTGCTTACTAATGAACGCATCAATAAACTGGAGCTTCACAACCTTGCATTGTTAGCATGCCTCGTGGGTAGGTATACAATGCAGCACCTGCTCAGACTACTTTGCAGCTGTGGCTACCGTGGAAGTAGTTAGGGTTGGCACATTTTTGTCCTTGATTAGATAAATTACTAAGCATAATTTAGGTTTGCTCATCATCATCACAAAACAACATTGCGCAACGCAACATTGCGTCTATTTTACTCTCCTGGTTATTAAGCGTAAAATTATTTTACATCGTTTCTTTTGCAGTACCGAAGTGCCAGTAAACAAGTCGTTTTGGTGCTTTTTCTTGGCCCGCAACGCGTCTGTGGCACCCTGATTATAAGGAAATGTATGTGTTAATTATGTTAGCATCGTACATAAACAAAAGAAAATATTAATTTGGAAAAAAACAAACCCAAATAAAAGCTACGTATCAATATTCCAATATTCTGTACTTGTACATAAATAAATAATTTACAAATTTTCTATAATTTTGCGCGTGTAAGCACGTATCAAATTGAAAAACTATGGAGCTGCGAGACACATTTCGAAGTTATAAAAACTGTAACATTGCGAGCTAGAAATATTTTCAATTGTTGACACTTTAAAGAAAATGCAGTGTGTACGATGCGAGTTTATTGGACAAGTTTCGTGTTTACGGCTCACAAGGCAGTCCCTGGGCGCACCCAGCGGCGGATAGACAGGAAGAATAGACGTAAGCCCATTAGAGCTAATGTTGCCGACGCGAAGCACAACGTAGCAAGAGTCCATTGTTTATTTCCTTTATAATAAACAAGTTACAACCACACTCTGTTAGTGCGTGCAATTTATAAAAAGAGCAAGAAATAATTTTTATTTTGCTGTGTCAAAACGCGTGTGGGACACTACACGTGATTAAAGCAATTATTACCTAATCTTTAGTTATTAACAGACAAACATATTTACGTATAGAAAATATTATTTTTTGCCATAATTACTTGTAATATTTATGTATTAGGTATTATAAGGTGTTCACGCAACACACTTTTGTATGTAAATTTTTAATTATTATATTAACAACTAAAATATCATATTGCATCTATCACCGTTACTTATTGAAGAGTCTAATTATAACAAATGAATTTAGACATATAAATTGAAATTATTAAATCTGCGAACGATACTTTTGAAAATTTATGTGACTCGTTTTAGTTACTTTATTGAATTAAAAACATACGAACTGATCTATGATTTTTTACTTATACTAAGCTAGTTCTGAAAGCCGGCGCGCAGTTTCGAAAAAAAATTCGAGGTAAAATCAAACTAAGCAAACTTTAGAGAGGAACCTACAAAAATGAGAAACAAAATTATCGATTTTACAAGAAAAGTTAAGTACACTACAAAAATGTAAACTACGGCACGTTGATGGACAAAATACAAAAGTTATACGACGCAGTTTCCCAAGTTATCTCCGCTTAGCACCGCTTGTGCGACGGCCTCCGGCCACACGCCGCACGCGCGCCGCCATTTCGGACGGCTACAAAAAACTTGGAAACGAAAATAATAGCTTTAACTAAATGTTCAGCTTAGGCAACGAGTTTTTTTAAACCGTGGAGTCTGTTTTGGTGTTATATGTAAAGTGTTATTCTGATAGACGTAATAATACACTTAATCAGTGATTGTTAAAGGTAAAAGAAATCGTTAATGCTGTAAGATTTACCGACAGTAAATTACTTTTACAAAATGGATATTTTTA
>PDGT01000061.1:1924525-2059773 GCA_003671415.1 Megathymus violae
ATATATATATATATATATATATAATTAAATTCTAACTGATCGCTTTCTGTGCATGAAGGATATATGAGAAAAACTATTAACTAAAACAATAACTAAACCCAAAAAAATATTTGGTAGAATTTTTGTCTCTTTGTCTATGCATTTGTGCGCGCTAATCTCAGAAACGGCTTAACCGATTTGGTTATGGTTTGCAGTAAGCCTCACTTATTATTTGAAGTTCATTTCATTGCAAGCTGTCCTGTATAAAAAAAAGTTATAAATTATCCTAAAACAATGTACATAGGTGCTATTTCTAAACGTAAGGCGTAATTTTTCTGAAGCGAAGCGAGGGTTGTTAGCTAGTTGACTAATATAATTATAATATAATAAATATAATATATTATAATTATAAAGCTATGGCTAATTATATTTGGATTTGTGTAATAACACTTCACAGTATTATAAAATTGTACTTTTACAAATTCATATCAAAAAGCGATACCACAGAAACATTTTTAAAAGAGAATATAACACTTAATTATGAAGATAATAACAACAAAGATAATGTAGTAGATGAAATTAAGATAAAAGATTAATTTATAAATAAAAAACTTATAGCTATTAACTTGTCTTTTGATGCAATTAACTGAGCCCTTCTAACAGGACAGAAGTATGAAATTTTACACAAAAATAATCTTTCTAAGCTGTCTACATGTATCAAAGAAATGTAAAACTTAGTTGTAAATTTTATAACTTGTGTTATGTTTTATTTAAAATTCACAGGTATTCCACAACTTTCACTGGTGATGTAACATGGAATACATATTTATAATGTGACAATGCGCTACGTGAAAGTTTTATAATATGGATAAGATCGAATTTCAGGTAAAACAGTACATATAGTTCAAAAGTAGTCGCTCTCGTGACCAAACACTGGTCACTCTCGCTGAGATTACGTCCGTTGAGACTAAAATGACTCAAGTTTGCTAAACTGCACTATAGCTGAAGCTTAATTATTTTTTTTTATAAAAATGTCGTATATTTTTATTGTAATTAAATATTGTTAGAGATCCTTATAAATCGATAAAATTTAGTGAAATAATACAATACTTCGTTAGTGCGAGATACATCTAGCAAAATGAATATATAAATAACTTCCAATTAATATTTTTTTATATATTTCAATCAATGCTGCCCTCTATGTCGTTAAGTGAAATAACGGACAAAAGTCGTTAAATATATATCAAATAAATAGTTAGACATACTGACATTCGAATGATCACACAGAAGTTAAGTTTTCCATAAAAAAAATATAAAATCAATAAGATTTATCAACTGGCCGTGTATCCGAACGTGGAATCAAATCCCGTTGATAATTACAATAACAAGAATTACAAATTAAGATGAACGGATGAAATTAGCGCTCTAGTAGTGAAAGGCCTCAGGAACTTCAGATTGCGGCCAAAATGTCGGCATTAAACCTATATTCGTATTTTAATTGCATTCTACGAGCACCTTTTTTCCCTAATCTTATTCGAGTCATTTGTTCCATCACATAAGAGGAAAGTCAAAACGAGCAAAATATTTCACATGATTGAATATTTGACGTTGGTTTATAATTTCAAACTGAATCTAGTAGATTTAATCAACAAAATTCAACATAAACCCGTCTATAAACAATGTAGCCAAAATTCACGTTACCAGCAAGCTCTTACGCTGTCTGCATCTAGTCAGTATACTATGAAATTACCTACCGTAAAACGTTGGCATTTTTTCGAAACTAAAAAAAACGTTTTTTCTTAAAATAATAATATACGAGTATTTATCTGATGCTATTTACTACTATTTAAAATTTTACCGCCGTTATCACAACCTTATAAACTTTCGTCTTATCGTTATCGAAGTGCTTAAGATCAACTAAGTCCTGTTACTGGGCCGATTTTCAATAAAAAAAAAGTTTAAAATGTATTGTTGCATTTAAACTTGACACGATGTTTTAATAAACACTGACGGTGAAGCAAGTTCAACAGCACAACAAACTAATTACGCAAGCCACGGGCTCGGCGTCTGGATTTATAAGACAGGAACATTATTAAACGCAAATTGGACGTAATGAGGACCGCCATTTTTTAACGTTATTTTTAAATAAAATGGGGTCTCTGTTTGCTTCTTGGTTCTTCACAGTATTATGCTAATTAATTGCTTCGCAAAAAATGTTAAGGAGGATTTAACAGGATTTAGGGTTTTAACATAATTTAATTACAAAAAATGAAAACATGTTTTGTAGCTTCATTTTATTTCTAAAACATACATAGTAGGACATTAAAATTGGCATCTATTGTGCATATTATTCGTCACATCTGTAAGGTGGTTGTGCTAGTAATGGACACTTTTGAAAGATGTTAAGAAAAAAATAATAATTTTTTACTTTACTCATGCAACATGGTGTACTCAATATAAATAAAAAATAAAGTTAAGCGAAAATAATAAATTAAAATGCATATACCTAGGCTCCAACGGTATAGCTGGCAGCATTTAATCGCTGTGTAGCAATATTTATAGCCTGGGGGAGGAAGGTAGAATAATATAATATTATTCTTTCACATTTTGGTTTTCATGATTTTTTTATCATTTACATTTTATTTGAAAGGTACAAACAAACCTTTAATTATTAAGACATCATAATATCACAAACTGCCTTTGAATACTTTAACCAAAACCGTTTAGCCTTCTTACCAAAAGACTAAACTTCGGCTAACTTCGAAATTTAACTTTTTAAAAATCCAGTCATTATACCTAATTATTTCAAGAGTAAACGCTGTTGACAAACTCAAATGCCAACTGGCCATTTCACAAAGAAACGCACAGTAAAAATAAAATCATGCTTGTAAATCATTTAAACGCTTATTGCCTCAGTACACTCACTAGTACTTTTAGCAAACGAGCACTAAAGATCACGTTAAAGCAAAGAAGACGCTCGGACTCGACCGTCCTCTCCGAGAGCGCCATCAACGTTAGGCGTGTCGAATGAGGCGCTTTCGTACCCATCAATTTGATTTACACGCTCATTCGGGAGGCTCAAATATTAAAGATCATGTTCTATAGAAAATTATATTCAACAACGGTGTCATATCGATATAGAATTGCATGGACCAGCGCCATAAACATTAACTTGCTTGGGCCATAGTGTCAAAATAAGGGCTTGTTATTTACTATTAGAACGTCTTTGTTGTCCGCTATCAAATACGTTGTCTAAACAGGACCTTCATTGACAATGTCGCTCCCGTCCGCGGCGAGACATCAGCCCTAGAGGTGCGTAATCTACCTTTTAGCCTGTATTTGTAGTCAATTTCAATGGAATATTTCCCAAAAACAATCTGTTTACAGACGTACAGATATTAATATTAGACTAGTCAGCATATTGACTGCATGTTAAGAGTATAATTGTTTTGTTCGGTGTAGAAGATAGAATACTTTATCGCCGCCGTGAAATTTATCCCCAAATACGGCATTTTTTCTGCTCGGGAATCGAAAGAATCGGTCGGAAATAATATTGTTATCTTTACATATACAATATTGTTATCTTTATAGGTATACATACATACAATGCCATTTTTATTTCAAAAACTCTAAAGTAGTTTAATAGTTATTTAATTACTAGTCCCGAGATTTAAAAAACGTGTCTCAAATACTATCAAGGAAAAGTAAGAGCACTGTTAGGGCCCAAAAGATAGCCTCAATAACTAGAATGTACTTGTTTTCAAAACGTTACAAGTATTTATTCTATATTCAATAGGGTTCGAGCATAAAATTTTATGTCTTCAATATATTTTTTTTCACAGATATTGGTTACTTTACTGCTGTTACATAGATTTTGTCCGCTGTATCTGCTATTCCACGAATACGTCTTCTTTATGGACGGCTCTTCAAGTGAAGTTAAGACATTGGAATTGTTTTATTGAAGTCCTCAAAAAACATAATAAAATATAATAAAAAAATTAAGGAAAGACGTTTACGAGGTTTATACATTATATTAGTCATATATTTTGTTATTACTCGTACATATAAGTTCCCTAATAATATTTTAAATTATTTATTTAATAGTATATAGATTAAACAATAAAATATTGTTTGTGCATGTGTATGAACTTAGTACTTTTAAATATTCGTGGAATGAGTTCTTAAAATTCAAATCCTTTAGTAAATCTAGTTTTTAAATTCATTTTTATTTAAATTATTTAACAGGCCGTTTTTTTTCAAAAGTTTACCAACGTCCAGTTTATAATTTACAAAATTACGAAATCTTTGGTAAAATACTTTACCTCGAAATGAAATCGATTAATGTGCACAACATTGCCGGCACGTATATTGACTTCAGGAAACTTTGCATAATTAATGTCGAACTTACCAAAATTAATGAAAATGGAAAAAACAAACGATTATAAGGCCTGTTGTATGTTATTATGTAAGATTCGAGTGAAGGTGTGCCGTCACATGTTTTTTCTTTTTGCTATTTTACGTTTAAACTATGTGAATGTTTAGATACTTAGGGTACGTACATTTCGAAACGAGACATCCCAAATTGGTTTTTAGTGATGCTAATCTAATAGATACTAAGTAATGCACGATTGTTCTACAGATCTATGGGTTGAAATGAACATGATAAATTGAACATGTTTGAAATTGTTCTGATGAAACACTAGGTGCCAAAAATAGGGCAGGATAACTCAAGAAAAGAAATATTCGTGGAAAAATTGTAAAGCTGTCATCCTAGTTATACATAAGTATAATAAGTATAATTATCATACCATAAGTAGTAAACGAATGTATAAAAACATATCCATTGCCTATAACTAACTATAAAACAAAATTAACACAACAATTCTTAACAAGTAATAATTATTATTGTACTTGTAAAGAACACGTATTTCAAAATTTTTTTACAACGTTGCCAATATACAAGTTACTTAAAGAAACTAAAATATGCTTACAATTCAAGGGGTCCCAAAATCAAGGTACAGTTACGAGAAAACAAAGTTCAGAGAAAATTGGCACACTAATATTGGCTCTGTTAAGGCTAAAAAGTTAACCAAGTTTTAAAAGTTCGACCTGAGGTTTTTATATCAGTTTCAGTCCCAGAGAGCCGCGTCCGTCGCTCGCATCTTAACCAGCAACGCGTCAGTGATACCTTTCATGTTACAAATATTCACGAACACTTATCATTCACCGTATAAAAAAGTTTAGTGCCATTCAATACTCGTAGTTGTTTTCGATTTCACTTAATTGCAGGGAAAATAAATTCAGATGAGACTGTTGAATTGGTATAATTAGCGCCTTTTCGTTAATTCATAGCATTCACAGACTACATTTAGCGGCACAAGTGATATTTAATTGCACCCGTGAATAGAAAGAATTATGTAATTCAAAAGAACCATCGGGGACTCTTTACATAAATTATAACATGATATACGAATCGGTTGATAATTGCAGATTTTTATAACTACATTTAACAAGTTAAACAGTACTTTTAATTATAAATAATCCTCGCATGGCATACGTAGGAACATTTTTTCTACGGACCACAAAATTGCAAATAGCGCCTTCAACCACAGAAGGCTTGTCTTAAAAAGATTTTCGTTGACTTGCAAAAATTCTCAAATCCCATACGTGTACGTACAACCATACCAAATTAGTTTCTGATTAGATCACGTCATGGATGGCCGAATCTTTTGATTTTTACCCAAATATTCCACGTGAGTGGGCAATGTTGAAACCGCTGAAGTTTTACTGTTACAAGCCAGGAGGGATTCAGCATAGTTAAATTGAAGTGGTCAGTTGGGTCCCATTAGAGGCTCTTGAAAATTTTCTTTCCCTTTCCCATTATGTCGCAGAAGCTCGTTTCACGAAACGAAATACTAAACTCATAACATGTTATGGGTCGCTCTCATGCAATGTTTTGCTTTTAGTTTTAATTTCACTCGTCACAGGGTTTACACACTGCTTTGCGTTTTATATTATCTTCATTTACATGCGTATATGTAATGGTATCATTTGATTAAATATTCACGCATTTCAGAACCTCCATATAATTCAAGATTTTGTACATTTATTAAGAGCGGAAAACACCACGTACTTTTTAAATTACAATTTGGATAATTGGCTTCAACGCGTGTTATTTTAAGTTTTCGGATTTTCGGAAATCCTCTATTATTCTTTTAATAAATAATTTTGTAAATTACTTAATAAAGAATATAGGCATTGGAGGTCAGTGTAGCCTTTGTTATTGTTAAAAAAGAATGTTTTTCAACTGCAATCTAAAGACATTTTATACGTTCGACTTTTATCTGAACTACACAACTACCTTTAGAACAACGGTTCTATAATATATTTTTATCAACGGTACCTTAAACGAGAACAGCGATCCATTTAAGACCAAATCGTAAAAGCTGTAGGCCGTTGTAAAGTTTTTAACATTACAATTATAAAGCCATTATTCGAATTATTGCATTATTATTATTATTATTATTTATATTATTATAATTAAATTAAATAACCAAGTACTATTTAAATCTGATGATAGCACACCCTTTTTGTCCTAATATAAAATATTTGCATGTAGACATCATAATTAAGGTCAAAATTTGAATTAATACAATAATCTACGGTCCCAGGATAGTGAAATTTAAAAAATGAAAATTCATAAAAGTAAATCTGCAGCGTTTAATTAAATTTGTGTAATGCGCAAAGCGTCTGCGAATGGCTTTGGATGAATAATTTACATCAAATGTCAATCCGAATTATCATGCATTTTGAAGGGTATAAGGACAATAACAATGAAGTTGATCACATTTTTGGTACTGAAATATTATAAGTATATATAGCTAATAATACCTATCAACTTGTACATGTACTTAAGTAATTGCAGATTGATTTCCCCCACCGCTGAACGACTCGGTGCACGGCGAGTATCCATTGTTGTATGATGTTTCATCATGATGCACGTCGTCCATACCGTAAATATATGTATTTAAGGTACAACCAACGTGCTTTGCCTCCCTATCATCTATGATTACCTCTCATTCTTTCTCGTATCGTTCGCATCGCAAAGTACTACGCGGCAATTCTGTAATCTCATAAATCAAACTCACGGCTGATTCCACGTTGAGATCATTATAACGGTAATATTACGGTTATTGTAATCATTTGTTATTTTTAAATTAACCGTAATACATAATAAGTTTTATAATAGTCTTACGCCGAAATCAATTGCGAGTTTTATCATTGAGATTACAGAATTCCGTACTCTGACAGCTCGCCCGCGTCAGCTTGTGATGTATTGTATGTGTCTGCAAGTCATCAATTCAAGAGTGATTAGGTTTTCATTACGTGAGCTTTTCATCCAAAAACACACCGCTAGTAACCGTGAGCTCAATAAAAATTTAATTGGACGGCTCTAAGAAATTAAAACTGTTGTAAATACGTACCTAAATCTCATCATCATGACGGGACATGTCTATACATTTTTTATTGATATCAAAGTAATCTCGACGGTCAGACTTAACAATTTAAATGAGATAATGGTACAGCATTTTAAGTTTTATGATGTTCCGAATTATTATGTAAAGAAAAAATTAGTAATTAATTTATAATATTATTTTTTTATGCAGCATAGTGTCGGTAAATTTACCAATTAACCAATTTACCAAGTTCTTTAGATATTTGTTATCACCAGAACGTAGTCGTTTATTCATTTCGGAGGCCTTCGAGTCACAGACAAACTTGCAACACTTGGGTTGGCCACTAATCCTTCTATCCACTTCGATTAAATCCATTCCACTGGAGCAGCTTGGTGAAAAAAGCAATGGAACGTTAATGGATTGAAGTCACAAGAATGTTGTTGCTGTTTAAAGGATACAAAATGTATTTTTATTTTCACTGATGATATAAATACGACAGTGAATGACAAATTCAAATAATTATTTGTTGACGGCAAGCTGAGGAAAAAATAGTTTCTGAGGGATCACGAAAACAAAGATGCGAATTTTGTGAGTTCGTGTATATTAGAAAAAAAAGTTTTAAAGACTTATTATTTCGGACGGGCATATATATAATATATATGTATATTGTAAATATAATACATTTTTGTACACAAACGAAATCGGGACGTGCTGCCAGTCAAAAATAAACAGCAAATACTTTAGAATAAACAGTACACTATGCATTGTTTTATAAATTAACATTGTCATATCGCCATCAGAGGTATTTATTAAAATGAACAAATTGATCATCTCATTACCCTTCTTACGCATTGGCACGCGCAGCGCTGTTTCAATTTATCGATAAGAATACCTTGTTTGACGGAACAGCATTACGGGTTATCTCGTGTTGAGCAATCGAAAGGGCCCAAGACCCATACTTAACTTTCCAGCAAAATACAATTTGCATTGGCGACCGCCATAATAACGATCTCATTTTCTCATCGGCCGACGTCACGCGCGACCTCTATTAAAATCTCATTATCGGCGAATCGGCTGCGAATCTTAATATTTAGCCGCAATTAGCATACAATGCGGGTGGCGGACACTGAACAGAAATGGCCATGCGTCACTGCAGCGACATGTAATCAAAGTCAATTTAAACGTACGTGAGAATGCGTATTGTTTTTTTTTTTTATGGCATGGAGTACAATACAATACGTTAACTTTTTATTATTCTACATATATTATACAAGCAATAGTGAAATATATCAACGGTTTGGCCGCATAGCCTAATATTGATGTATCTATTTTTTATATAAAAACGTCAACATCATCATTACTACCCATAATTGTCCCACTGCTGGGATCAGTTCTTTTCTCACAACGAGAGGAGTTAAGACCATATTCCGTAAAGCTCGCCAAGTGCGGGTTAGCAGGTTCACGCACGTTTAAGCACATTGTGGACAACTCTCAGGCGTATAAATTACCTAAGATGTTTTCCTTCACCGAATCGAGTGACAATTAATTTGTAATACGAACATACTTGAAAACTTACAGTCATGCCGGATTCGAACTAGAAACACCGGTGCGGGAGATCGACGTGCAAACCACTAAGATATAACTGCCTATAAAAAATGCAAAGGTGTTTCTGCAAACATTTTAAGCAAGTCCACTTGTGATTGCCTCATAACGCGAGATACTATTGTCTACGCTTGTAGCGATGTGTGCGATACTACGGGCGTGTATAATAAATGTTTACACTCACACCCCCGCACTAGGATTCCCTGTGTTCCAGGTGACATGGACATACAAATATGACATTACGCTAGACTTCAGTTTTATCATCAACGAACTTGAAAAAAACGTCTACATATATTTTTGATGGACAATCTAAACAGAAATCGTTGAGTTTACTTACGCAATATTTATTTTTTTACCTAAACGTGCAAATATTTTCACTTGAACGAACAAAACAAAATTATGACGAATCTTTCTTACACATAGGACATTTTGAAACGCACTTTCGTTCTCAAATTTATTATAAAATTATGTTAGAGAGTAACTTTACTCACGGGAATCTTTAGTTACTCGTAAGCTTTAAATCTAAAATTAAGCTTTCACGGTGCACTGTGGGTAAAAGGGTTCGTTTATATAGATACTGACAGCAAGCTCATTGACTTTGTGTTCGTTCATCGTCATGTCTGCTTATAAACAAAAAAGGGACAGAATATTCGGAATGAAACAATTCTTTACGCCAGTCACGATTCAAGTACAAATGCAAAAAGTTTTTAAATTACATACTTTTCTTGTTTATTCTTCTTTAGTCCCCGGTACGTACCTGAAACAGAGGTAAGGAATACTAAATACCTTGCCTGGTAAAATAATCCATACTAATTATAAATTATAACCGAAATAAATATGTTTGTATTACAGTAAACAAAATAATAGTCACATATTATGAACATATATAACGTGAAATACTCGCGAATACTGAAAACTCTACGTCACGCCATTTTAACACGTCGATGTCAGTTCAGTCAGTAGATTTTAATTATCAATTAAAATATAACAAAAATTATACAACAATAATAAGCTGCACTTAACCACAAATAGAAATTAATAAAATTCACCATAGGATGAAGTTAAGGCGGAAGGCGAAGATATCTATTTTTTTTCGTGGGGGATACCTTCAAAAGGTAACCGGTGCCGTGTGAGCGACGCCTGGTTATGTGGGATTTTAACGCAACAAAATCCCCCCGGTGACCTTCTTCAGCGGTATGTAGAGGACTCCGGGATCTCCATAGGAACGCAACCGGAGTCATCTGAGCGCAGTGCCCCTGTCGGGCTCTACCCGGGAGGGACAACATATCCCGTCCCGCACTATCCGATCTATCTATCTAAACTACTATTATAAACAAAGGGTAGGTAATCTTCGAAACCACGGCACCTGTTTGAAAAATTCTTTTACCCTTTGAATTGAAAGATATATTATTCCGGATGAACATATTATCTATGTAAATGTATAAATTAGCGTAACTATTCAATCCGATGAAGATGAGGTGGGGGCTGTTACTTGGTTCATATAACTGCTCACAAAGGACACATCGACAAATGGTTCTCAACCTCATTGATAGAGATGACAAGTCAGATAAACTTAAATTTTTTTCTCCTATTTTAATATGCAGATAACTCTGGCGTACCTTCATGACATTACAGTTATGTAAGATACGCAAACAAATATCTGTCAAACAAATGTAAAGTCCAACCAGGAATCAAACCCATTAGCCCTCACTCGTAAGCCGGAGTCAACTGAGTGGCGAAACGTTAAATGCCGGATAACATTTGAATGGGTAAATTGTCGGGTTGTAGGGTGATGAAAATTAGAACAGCTTATCTAGAAATTCGTATTTCTATCTTTTTAACATACAACAAGTTTTTACAAAACTCTGCCATAATTATCGCAATTGTTGTGTCGTGACATGTTGTGGGCGTGACAGCGGACGAACAATGGCCCTATTAAAATTTCGTGAGACAAATTAACATAAACCATTAATTAGGAGGCACGGTTAACACAAATAAGTACAGTCTACTGAAGAGCCTTGTTTTAATTTTTTTATAGTTTTGATTTGTTGAGGAACCAAGATGAGTTGATAAGGCTACGGGGCCGGTATCAAATTTGATATTAAAAGAAGGAATAGCGAATAGACATCGTTTATGTAACAGGTATATCGATGACTCTAAATATAAACTTCAAACAGAGCACAGTCACGTTACAAACATGTCGCGAGCACAAACATGCTTTTGTACTCAGCCGATATCACCACCTGTCTACGTGTCTCGGTGGTGACAACGGAACGGAATAGACGGTTTCTGGATTAGATTTATAGTTTAAATTTATCTAAAATACAATAAAATTAAATACATATAATTTATATATATTAAATATTAATCGGTCATTAAACTTATTTCTAGGTCTTATTGTAGAAAACTCCCTGTTTAAGGGCTTTCGAAAAAAAAACCGATGAATGTAATAAAAACTGAATTCTTGTAGGAATACTTAGGAACTGTAAGCGTGTCTTTCGTAGCCAATTTTGTAAATATGGAATAAAATTAAATTTGAAACACTTGCTGAGTTAGGTGACTTGATGATAACTGTATGATGATAATATATAAAATAACATGGGGGTGTTTGTAACTTCGAAATAGTTGGAAAAGAAGTGCATCAAGCGACATCTATACATATAATAAAATTCTAACTGATCGCTTTCTGTACAAGAACGATATATGATAAAAAATATTATTAGGGGCCTTTATTAACGCAATAGAAAACAAAACAATAATTGTTAGAATTTTTGTCTGTTGTTTGTGCATTTGTTCGCGCTAATCTCAGAAACGGCTGTTATGATTACGTTCTAGTTTTCACTTATGTATTGCAGTAAGCATAACTTAATATTTAAAGTTGTTTTCATCTCTATCCGTCAATAAATAAAAAAGTTATAAATCAATATTGTAATTCAAAGAACGAGAAAAACACAGTCCCAAAACAATACATGGTTTCAAAGCGTAAAACGTAGTTTTTCTGAAGCGAAGTGAGGGCAGTTTGCTAATATAAAACAAAGGAGAAACTTAAAATTAAGAGAACTAATAATTACCAATATATAAAAAAAATTATTACCCACAGGTTACAGAAGATATATCCTTCCTGGCATCTACGACACAGCCCGAGGTGCAGGGTCTCACGTCTGATCCGGTTTTGTACATGTAAGTCTATACGAATTTTTTTTATGTTACTGGTGATTTTCTTGTAATCTTAATTATTTATTGATGATAATTGAATAAGATGTTTTACAATCGGTGCCGAAAGTTACGCGTGGTGTTTATTGGGGAGGAAATGGTTGACTAAATATTGTTATAACAACTAAAATTATTGTTTGGAAGCTATAACTCGTCTTACTTATTCCAGACTTTATGTAATATATAAACTTACGCATAAACGTAAAGTCTGGAAAATTTTTAATATCCTGTACCACATCAAAGTGAGATCAAAGTTCGTAAAATATAGTAAAACTTTAATACATCAAGCTTGAATAACGCTTTGCTTCACGATTTATGACGCTTGACGCCTGACGTCTGCAATACTCATATAAATTTAATATTATTATATTTAGAAAAAAAAACAGAACAACACTTTAAGATTTCATGATACAATGTTCCTAAGCAGGTACTCGGCATAAGGGCTCTTGCCCATTGAAATGTGATATAATATTAACATTTCAATTGTATCTTTCACATTTTATTTGGTAACTGAATATAATTAAGAAAGTAATTATTCATTTAAAGAGCAAATTTTCGATTACATACTCAGATTTTAATATTATAATATTCAGATTTACTCCTTTTTTTTTGTGATAGGCAAACATCGATGTTAAAATTTTCTATGAATGGTAATGACCACTTATTATCAAATGGACCTTTTATTCGTGCGTCGATGAACAACAAAAAAAATTACATGTCATTAATACTATAACGCAATTTAAACTTATATTATAGTTATATTCAATATAGTTATATATAGTTATATTCAAGTTTATAGTATCATATCATATCAAACATCATAAATCATAATGTTTGAACTTTATTATATAAACATCCAATTTACTTCCATTAATACCGTCGCAATGCTGCTGATAAGGACATTCTAGTACGGAAGGTGCTCCCTCCTGCCTTTTACCTCCTTATCCCGTCCTGCACATATCGGGGTATATAAAAGATCGGAAGTTATAATAAATAACGAGTCGTTTACGCTTTTTACGCCGTACTGTGAGCTTACACGCGTCATCCGGAAAATCCTTTTACGTTAAAATCAGAGCTTTCCATATTTTCTCTTTTAGGCAGTCGGATTTTTCGGAAGACATCCCACATCACATCATATTTGTTATTTTACTGGCGCTTTAAGTTTTCCGTTACGTTTAATTCAAAAAAATGTTGCTTTATGATATTCAAAAATTAAGCGTTAATTGAATTTGAAGTGGAAAAAGCGTTTGTGTCTTACCTGAATTACGATTGCAGTTTCTTCTTCATTATTGATTCTTCTTTATTGAACGGGGTTAAACCTCACTAAGTATACAGACCTATGGTACAGACAAAATCAATTGACACAACACATCTCATTTCTAAAAGGCATCGAACACAAAGACACATTATAATAAGTGTACTACTATAATGTGGACAAATTAGATGACCTGAATAAAATCAATTTAAAGAGTTTGGGAGCGGTCGTAGTGGCTTCGATTAGACGAGGCATGTAGAGTAGAAAAATTTTGAAGACGAACATAATGGATGGTTTGTTCACTTATACCAATTAAAAATTTTAAACTACAAAATTATAGACAACTTAAATATAAATCGCAGTACCAGAGCATATAGAGAAGAGACTCGGGTCTCGCGTAGCGCACAAAGGCGACCTAGTTTTCACGTGTGGAGGTTTAATTAAATTAATTATCACTTGCTTGAGTTAAGAAAAATAACGTGAGGAAACCGGAGAGCTTTTTAAAACGTACGTGAAGACTACTGAGCTGGAAACTGTAGTGGACTATGAATATATTCTTTCTCACTGTATCAGCTCCGTACTTAGGAGTGACATATTAGTGAGTAATGCTAATGACAAAAATGATGACTTCGTTATAAATGAATTTTTCATTCCAGACCAAGGTAATGATATTCATGGTATTATAGCTCTATGATTGTAGGCCGCTAAAATGATATATTTTGCAATATTTATGCATACGTTTGTAAAGGATGAAACGTAAAAGTTCCCTGTCGAATGGTAAAAAGCATGCAATCCTTTAGTCCCAATGTTATCGTATAACCTATTGTCATATAAATCTGACTTCTGATTCTGAAGGACGCCCATTTTCTAGAAAGCCGTTCTTCCAATCAAAACGAATAGGCGATTTCTCCGAAAACAGCCTTTATTAGGAGACCTATCTCGGTCCACCGGTCTCGGATCAAAAGAAACGAATCCAAATCCATACCTATAATACGATATATACTTGCTTTAACTTTCATTCATGCGTAGTTTTAAAGAATATTTTGACGGCTTCTAACTATTATAATCCCCATTTTGTCCCAATTTGTACATCATAATTTTTCTTTCCCGTTTGGTCTTATTTAAATTTGAGAAAAATATCACCCTAAGTACCAACCAAATACGTAACTTAATTATGTTCCTTTCTCTTTGTATTATTACATTTTAAAAGGGGAACGCTAAGGATACTCTTGTATAATATAAAAACAACTTCCATTGCCAACATTGTATTAAATTCAGATAAATTTTCAATGAAAACAGGAAAGTGTTTGGTAAGTACATTGCTGATAACTTATGTATTTAAAGAAAAGTAGCTACACACTCAGCTTACTGCTGCCGGATTTAAAAAGGTAATCGCAAGCTTAGTCTCTTGCGAGATATATGTAAGATAGGGTTGTTACATGAATAAGAAGTGAGTTAGTGGCTCTTGGGCCAGAAGGAAAAAAATCTAAAATGCATTACCCTTGCGCCGTCCTTGGTAAGCTATGAGTCTCAGAGATAGTGTAAACAAACCGTTATTCAGAGAAAAAGTTTAAGGCATAACGATGAACAATTCTATTTTGCGAAATTTGTTACTTAATTATTTTGAAGGAGCTGCGTAAGTATTGCAGGTAATTTCATTTTATTTTGTAAAGATGGTCTCGGGTAATATTTTATTCGTAATGATGCAAAAAAGGAAATTTAAAATGATTATTTATTATAATTACTGACCACAAACCATACAGGATAATTTCTATTTATGAGACACTCAAAACCAAACCTCCGAAAAAAAAACCTGTAAGTTGTCATTAGTAATAATTTAATTTCACATATTAACTTATTATATTAACTTCTAGGATACAATTTAGAAATATATCGAATATCATTTGTCACTGACTTATAGTCAACCACATTATATAACATGCAAGGAAGCCTTCCCATTCGTACCAAACATCTGCAGAGAGGGTTTTGGTAGGTAGGGATTATACATAACTTAAAATTTGAAGATTTCCACCCGATAACAAAAAAAGATACAGTGCGTAGACAATTCAGTAATATTCTTCTATATTCTTATTTAAGCTGTTATGTAGTTGGACGGTACCTAGATATATAAACATTCTTGTCTCCACGCAACCATATAAAAAACACGGAGATTGTTAATAGCCATTAATAACTTCGAACATGGAAGCGTAAAGATCCATAACATACTTATTTTGCAGAAGCAGATTCTGCTAACGCTTGTGTCTGCAAAGTCTAAAGTTACAATAGCAAGCGGCAGCTCGTTAGGCCTCTCAAACTAATCCGGCCTTTTATCCCAGTGGCATTGTCTCTAGAAAAGATTTGTTTGTACCAAGACATATGTAGAATCAGAAGGCCGATTGAAACTCAACTGTACCCATGTAAATAAATCGTGGAAATGACATGATAATTCTTTCTCTTTGATTTAATTTTTGAGCGATAAAATTATGAAAATTTGTACCTGAAATAACGGAATAATAAAATAATGGAGCTACTGGAAGATATTTCGTTGCGAGATAAATAGTTCCCCTGTATTTTGTATTCCGTGTTAACTTTTGTTTTATTCTCGCTGTGCACAAATGGTTAAATAAAAAACGTAGCGGATATTATTTAATTTAAAAAATGATAAAAATAATCCCAATATTTACCTACAGTACATTTAAAGAAACCAATTAATGAAATGAAAAAGATAATGCGGTCCGCTGTGTCTTACGAAAATTTTATCAATGAATAATGAATCACAGCACAAAGTACTTTCACTTATACTTTATTTTTGTTTTCTGTTACATTATTAGTCTATATCAATGTATAGTATAAAACAAAATCTCAGCCGATCTTTCTGAACGCGATAATGTCAAAAATTTCTATATCAATTTTCACGCGTTTTTAATGATATAGAGACTAACGAAGAAAGTTTAGGTGCATGGTAAACATGAAAAACGTATAAAACACCTGATAAAAAGCGAATAATATTTGATTCAGATGCGATTATTAAACCAATTTTCCACTAATTAACCAAGTCGAGAATAGAGTAAAGCTATCGAACCAACCTGAATTAATTGCATTATTCTACTAGCAAATGCCCTTGCTACGCTTCGGAAAAACTACCTTACTCTTAAAAATAGAATCTGCATTTTTCTGGGTTTTTCTCGTTCTTTGAATTACAAATTACAATATTAATTTATAACTTTTTATTTATGGACAGATCGCATTGAAACAAACTTTAAGTATTAAGTGACGGTTACTGTCATACGTTTGTGAAAACCAGAACAAAATCGGTTAAGCCGTTTCTGAGTTTAGCGGGAACAAACGCACAGACAAACAGACAAAAATTCTATCAACTATTGTTTTGTGTTCTATAGCGTTAATAAAGGCCCGGAATAATATTTTTACTCATATATCGTTCATGTACAGAAATCGGTCAATTAGAAATTTATTATTAGTATAGATTATTATCTTGATACGAAAAAACAAAAGAATTCCACTATACATACTCGTTTATCATCATAATATACAAAGCTTAATTATTGCACTACTGGGTCGGGTCTACTCATACAATGAGAGGGGTTAAGGCCATAATCTACCACTCTGGCCAAGTCCGGATTGGCAGACTTCACAATGATGGAGAACTCTCAGGAATACAGATTCCCTAATTATTTTTCCTTCACCGAAATAAGTGATAATGAATTTTTAATACGTAATTTAAAAAATATTAAAATATAATAAGAATAATTAAAAAAATAGAGGTCCATGCAGGGGTCCACCTCGAGTCTCCCGTGCGAGAGAGCGTCGTTTAAACCAGGAGGCTCCCACTGCTTTTTCATAAATTTATTTTTCTTTTGTAATTTATATATACTCATACATAGTTCTCGAAATAGCGGTCGTGTGTCTGCCAAGACGTTAATGTTGGCCTACAAACCGGGATATTTCATTCATATGAATATGGAAATACGTGGAACAAAGCCGACTCCGTCGTTCGAAACTCAACGCTGTCCTGATCGTGTATTTTGTTTCGAACAGAATCATATTCGCACATATATTTTATTATAGGTTGAATAAGGATCAACACGGACTACACACCACAGGCACACGCAACACGACGAAGCAATTATTTTAATATATGTTTTTGCTAAACGCAAAACTTTTGGTGCCAACTGCACAACAACGTATTGATTTAATCAGAAAATAATTCGCGAAAAACATAATTTAATAAAAAAATAATATTTTGTATCATCAATGGAGAAAAAATTTACTGAATAAATAATAAGAAAATTTATTTTTAGACATTTTATCGATTTTCTTTTAACATAAAATCTTATATATTTAATTGACCAATTATTGTTATACATGAGCATATATTCGCGTATCTTAGCGATTTCGATCAATTTTACACCAAGATTAGGTTTTGCTTCTCAAGTTTACCTGTATACTTATGTTTTCTGAAAAAAAACGCAGTTAGATAGATAATATGTTTTTTATAACTATTCATTTGATAGCGCCATCTCGTTAACTTTTGTGGTACTAGCCATTAGCCAGTATAACATTATAACCTACTGGTACCTCAAAATATTGTGATATGGCACTACATGATATTATCCGAATAGGTTTAATTAATTCAATTGTTTCTATCTAAATAAATTCCCCGAAAAAATCCGATTTTACTTAAACCGCCGAGCGAGATCGGTCGCGCATTTAGTAACTTATTTATGTCTACATACTATTAAAATTGGCGCATTGAGCCAACTAAAGTTGCATGCCGAAGCAACTTTGATTCGAATTTATGTTATTTAATGAGTTGCTTCGCCGCTACTTCATCCGTCTGCGCTCGCCCTAAGTTTCTACATTTTGGCAACTCTCGGTCGTTGTTAGCGAATACAAGAAATTTGATAATCCTGACTAATATCTTGGCTTGAATATTCGTGCGTACCGTTGTTCCAAATTTCTTGGCAACTACAATGGAAGCAGAAACTACAGTATTCTTTTTTTATGTAACATGAAGTTGTTTGTCCTACCAAGTAAACGTAATTGGCATTATAGAAATATAAACCTAAATATTATAAGAAAATTCTTTAATGTCAGCTATGTAATACTAAGGCTTTGCCACGGAACGAATGCTTTTGTAGATTTACTGAGAACTATTACTTTTTTAGCACATTATTTTATGTCTGATCATATATTCGTTACTCGCGGATAAAATGGCCCAGGAATAATTTTTATTAGTAAAAAAAATCATTTTAATTCTGTTGTTACCAAGATTACTCGTATGGGATAAATCTTTAGTAAATAAAGACAATTTTATTACTAGCGGCGCGTCCCGATTTCGTTTGGGTTGAACAATTATGATAATTTATATATATGCATACATATATATATAGCCTAGGACCATCCAGTATAATATACCGTTCAAATGATTTTTTTTTTCAAGTTAGTGCCGTAGTGTCAGATATTACTTTTCGCATATACACAAACTTACAAAATCCACATTATACAATTAATATTGAACATAGACGAGAAACCCGCCTTCCCTCACTTCTTTTGTCTATTCCTCTTAAGCATGTCCTATAATGAAACATATTCTTGGTAACGAATCATCGAAAAGATATAATGTTTCATTTAAATCTATTCAGTGGTTTCTGAGTGATATGCGCACAACAACACAGATCAACATTCCAAATAACATATTGGCTTTAATATAAATAACAAAGTCTAACTACATTAAAATGAAAAAACAATATTGGATGTATAGATTTGGCCCCGTAACAGATTTATCATTAAGATACACGTAGTATAGATTTACCTACTTGCGTGATTTCTATGAACTTGCGTGATATCTAAGAGAACCGAGAGTAGTAATGTTATTACCCTGTTGATAGAGACCTTGCCTATCGAAGTCTTGGGTTCAATTACGTGACTAGCCATAAATATAATAAATTCTAGTATTGATTTTAGGTGAACTGAATTGCTTTGACAAAATTACGCCTTGAAAAAGATCCCTTAAAACTCTTTATTAGACTACAGAACTCGCCACCGCTGCGGCAGTGTTTAGACTAATTGTTGGCCGGTCATTTGTTACTCGATAAAGCTTTGCCGCAACATTCCGAATATTACGCCGTTTACTAAGAAAATAAAGACAAAAAACCCACCATTAGTGCCCCAGAGATAAGAGTTAAAGAAAATAAAACAAGAAAGATTACGGCTTCTAGGTAAACATTTTATCTAAATCATAGCTTTTAAGTTGTATACTTGATAAGTATCTTAAGCTAATTCATAAATTTAAGTTAAATACAATATTTAAATATGCCAGGAATTTCAAGCAAAAGTATCGCACGATATTAAATTCGTTTGTGAGATTTATTTCATGTTGTGTTGACTTTACTTTAAAAAAATAGCTGTTTGCCGTATTTTCATTTTAAATTTCATATTATAACGATTCAGAAGTCATATCATTCTATACAGCTTGATATTATTCGGGTTGCAAATGCAAAAGTGTAAGTTGTGATGAAGTGAGCTGAGTTAAGTGGAGTTCAGGAATTGAGAGGTGATGAAATGAGCAAGGAGCGCCACAAACATTACTGATCAGCAAATACATTTTACGATAAGAAATATGCATTTACAATAATATATTGACCTTATGATATATCTATTCAGAGTAAGAACTTTCAGTAATTTTATTTATTAGTAGCATTAAACTTAACACGATTCATAATTAGGTTACATTCGTATACTCAGAACTATTCTTGCAGGCTTGTTATATTTTGAAATAAACTTAATCCACCTAAACCTCAGAATCATAAAAAACTGTCGTTAAATATTACCGATTGAGTCACGCACGAACAGTTAATGTAGGAGAGAATTACGTCTGATATTAATTGATTTATCACCAGAGCCTGACTTTACTTTTATGGCCAAATAAATTACTGGGACGCTGAGGACCATTTCAAGATTTTCTGCGCGACCATTACTTAACCTTTGATTAACTTGATTTCCAATATACTGCACCGTATCCGCTCACAGAATTTTAAGTTTTATTCCCCTTGCATAGAGGCGCGTTTAGTCTGGGAAATTATTCATTAAATGTAGGTGGAAAGATGTATTGCAGTTAGCTGGCAAATGAGGATTGACAGTAACTGGTTTTCATCAGAGTGGAATCGATTAGTATCAATTATAGCATCTATATACTATTTAGCGCAACTCAGTTGACCGATATGTCAACCGTATATTTTACCAATTGTACTTGAAGACTGCAAAAACGATAATGCAACGCAACAACGTAACACAACCATCAGACCCGCCATATTGTGACTGTTTAATAATGTCTTCCGTGCAACGTTTGTTGTAGCACTGAATAAATTTTTATTTATTTCTTTACATTCCTTACGAAAGTGCAAAAACAAAGGAGGGGTTAAAGCTAAAAGCATTATGTGCCAATCAATCTCCGGGCAGTTAACGATAGATTGATTTTCGTTTATTTTTATAGTGGCATTTGTCACGGTCGATTATCAACGTCATTTTACGAAATCGTAAGAACAACAACCTATGAAAGAGAACGAAATGGTGTCGCGAGAGTACCAATCCTATTAGGAGACGGAGATGTGATGGTGATAAGATTTACCAACTCTGAGTGCCTTCTCTATGTTCTCTAGAGAAGATAATTCAGGTCCGCAAGAGGTCAGAGTTATGGATGCTCAAAGTCACTTTAGCGACCCCAAGAACATTAAGAGTACTTACTAAACATTGCTGCAACTAATCGTACCTTCTGAAGAAGGCAAATTAAAGGAACTGGGATTCCCCGGGGATGAGCCACTGAGGGTTCACTTAAGTAAGCCTTATCTGAGGCAGCAATGAGTTCACACTTAATACCAGAATATAGGAGGCTATATTCACCGCATTATACATATTAGAAATACCATCTTACTGGATCTTCTATCAGAAGATCTCAATATCTTTTGTAGATTTTCTCAATAAAAACACTTTTTATTGATATAGGTTTCTTCTCATAGTTCGCATGGGAACATCAAACAGTGAGGAAAGTAACTTATCGTTTTTTTTAAATGGTTGTTGAGTCCACACTATTCAGTTTTCGTCACCAGGTGTAGCAAATTTACGAGAATTACAATTGAGCATTATATTAATATCTTAGTATGTTTTACATACACTCGTAGCACTATTATTGTTTGAACATTCAATTTTCTCCGAATTTATTGAATTAATAATTTTAAATGTGGTACCATACACAGGGGTTCGGAACCTAGTGTCGCACGTGTATCATAGTAAAGGAATTCTGATTTTGGGGATTCAGTTCAAGGGGTCATTATCAGACACACAAAAATATATATTAAAACATAAAAATATACAAAAATATTTCCAATAGGAAATACTTACTTTACTTTTACTTTTACCTTTGGTAAAGTCGGCTGCATTTAGCACCGTTTTCCGATATTATACCTATAGGTATAATGAATCAGGACTTACAGTTACGTAGGAAGATATTTTGTCCTTGTACCAACCTCCCGTTGGTCATTAAAAAAATCAAGCACGTGGAATTCTAAGTAATGTGTTTTCTCAAAAAAATATTTCATAAAACAGGAGCTCTTGGCTTTCAGAGATTCTTGGCTATCACAATGCTCCAGTGCAGAGTGAACCCTAACTAAGTTTTGAAAAAGAATTTATTCAGGAATAAACGAAAACAACTACAAAAATGTTAGATAAAAATTAAACTTAAAATCCAGAAGTGTCGTCGTCTTTGACAGGCCTTGACGACTGTTAGTGTAAGTTTCATTCATTAGCTGTCATTAATTCAACTTCAGACCGTTGTTTTCGCCAAACTCTCGATCGATACCGGTCGACCAATCCTGGTTTTTTTTATGTTAATAACCGACAAACGTGTCGACAAGCCACTTGATGGTAAGTGGTTACTGTCGCCCATGGACATCAGCAATACCGAACGTAAGGAAAAAAAAAGTACGGGCAAGCCCCCAGTCGGAACACGAGGAGTCGTTTGGCGACTGACTCAAGCAGGAGGGTGGTAACTGGCCAGGAAGGCTTCACGGAAAGATAATAATGCCTATAATAATATTAATGACTTAATAATAATACTGATGATATAATCCTCACGCGAAACCCAACTACCAAGCAGACTGGCTTCTGTCGCTTTTTACGACACCCTGTTTCGCCAGCATGGGATTGGGGAGTATTCTAGGCCGCCCCAATACGACCAAGCGGTTCGATTCCCGCCCAAAATAGACATTTATTAATGTGATTATGTATGTATCTATGTATGTATATAAGCATTTTTCCAAAATTTTTTTTTTGATGTGTACTGTTTCAAATAGCAAAATGTAAACTTAAATCATGACACAAATGCAGTCCTTCTATACGTAAATAGTTAACATCTAAGTACCCAAAAACATGTTCTATAACAAAGACATTAGAGACAGAATTAGAACACGATGTAATGGGCGCAAGCAGTGCCTAATATCCTTTGGGCATACGCGACCCATTCCCGATTTAGCTGACGTGTTGCAATTATTATAAAGATTACAAATATCCCTTTTATTAAGGCAAAGTTGTAGGGGATTTTTTTACTATCCAGCTCTACTAAATAGGGGATCACTGTTGTTTTAAAACACAGGGTTTTACATTACACACAAACTAAGTTCCAACTCCTTATGACTACCAGGATGTCCTGTGTAATCAATAACCTCGTATCTTCATGTGCGTGAGGTGATAACTGCTGAAATGCAGCCCGTGATAAGGGAATAAGTAAAACGTGGTTTTGTATAAATTATATTATCATAGGAACAAGGTGATTCATAAAATAATAACACACACACACACACAAATACAAATGATCATTTACCACACTTAAATTCTAATAAGATTGCAGGTATCTATTCAAATAAACTACCTTATTTGCTCGAGTTAAACAGCTGCGGGCGTGGTCGGTGCTGAGTAATTGGGGCAAAATTTCTTGAACACTTCCGTGCCTCTGAGGGCTCGTTATTTTATCGTTTAGCCGTCAGTCGCATTAACCGTCGAATAACAACCGTCAAGAAGCCAATCGCAGACCTACTCATAAGAACGGTTTAAAAACTTCTGACACTTGGGTTGGCTAGTAATCCCTGCATTAATCCTGATTTTGTCTTCTGAGACGCTCTGCTATTGAAATCAATTATAAAACAGAAATAGTTTGGCTTATGATTTCTAAATTGGCGTAATAGTTTGATCAACAAAAAAGGAATATTTGTCCGGTTTATTTACCAATGCTCAAGACTGACCGAATTCCAGGATAAATTGTTCGAGGACATTTTAAAGCAAACTTTACAGAGCTATTTTCTCTGAATTTTTTTAAAAACTACTCTATTGCGCTCACTTTGGGGATTTTGAAAAGAATTTATCCTAGTTTTAGAGTTGATATAAAAATGTGAGTTTTGTTACGAGCTTGAGATTCGAGATCAAAGAAATAAGCCGTTGAACTCGTTAGACACGGAGTTTATTGTACCGACACAACAATGTACTGATAAAATTTTTTACATTTTACTTTTACTTCACTGTTTAACTTTTTCCTTTCTTTTCCAATTCTTCACACTAAGTTTCTTTAACTTTAAACCGCGTTCTACCCTCTTTCATGCCCTCAAATATTGACAAATATTGTATAATTAAAAACATTTTTAAATTTTGTGGCCCTAAATCTCTGATCACGGTTTAATATTTTCCTTTTTGTTTAAACTTTCATTAAAATCATCTAGATATCTGAATATAATTCTCTAAAGAACATACAAACCTTTTAAAACATTTTCCATTTTGCTGGAGGTTAAGGACCTTACATTTGTGATAACCTCATCATAATTATCTCAGCCGGACAACGCCCACTGGTGCGCATAGGCCTCCACCAAGGATCTCCATGACGATCGGTCCTACGCTGCCCTCAGCCAGTGTCTACCCGCGACCTTCACCAGATCGTCGATCCATCTCTCTGAGGGTCTACCCACAGAGCGTAGTCCGATGCTTGGTCGCCATTCGAGAATCTTTCCGTCCCATCGGCCATCGGTGTGAAAACCATATATATACATATATATAGAATCTGTCCACGGGCTACGGTGAAGTGCCGGCGAAATTTCCACTCATATCTCAGTATGTATCTGTCGGTGTGACAGCACCGGTCAATCTTTCGTTACTGATGTAAAGTTTTTAATTATCGTGCCATATGCTTAAGCTTAAAAAATATTTCAGTTAGGGACAACATGTAACCAATACAGCATGCAACGTGTTAAATGTAAAACTGAATATACAGATACCCTTGTCGAACATACGTATCTCACTTTTGTTAGCTAGATATTTAGGTGATATAGCCTACCTTATGAGATACGATATTTTACCAACACATTCTTATATTTTACGTAATCGTTTTAATATTCGTAAATAGTTCATTTAAAACTATTAATATTAACTATAAATGTAATATAATGCGTTACTGTATAGTTATGAGAAGGGAATCGTAATATAGGATCTAGGTCCAGAAGAACTGTTATTACGTTGTATTTTCTTAAAGCCATAAATAAATATAACTAGTCTGTCTAGGCACCGTTTTTAGATACAACTGCAAAACATTACTTCAAACAATAATTTAAATAAAACACTAACATCAAAGTTGAGTAGAGATTTTTAAACACGACCAATTTTCGTGTTATGACATTTTGCTAAAACTGTAACATTTGTAAGTGTTCGTAATATAAAATATTTCAGAGATATAATATTTTATATTTAACGAGCGTATTTTGATATACTGGAAGCGTTCGTTCACTCAGACTACTGACTCTACATGCGATTTCTCATTTTTATAACACATCTGTTGCAATATTTTATATTTAGTGTCAGTCTGCATTTTATAAATTTTTGCAGAATGCAATAAAATATCAAATGGTATATTTCTTAATAGGCATAAAACGATTTATTTTTGTTTTAGTGAGTTTTTTTATACTGAACATAGTATTATTCTAAGAGGAGGATTGATAATAGTGATGAACGACAAAATTAAGAAAATCATCAAGCCCGAAACCTGAATTGCGTTGACGGATTGATTATTTGTCTTCGTAGATATAATCCATATTAATCTCTGAATAGTATAAAACAAAGTGAATATCATTATGAATCTAGCTAATTTATATAACTAATACATGATAAATATGTAGACTAAGTCCATTTGGAATATACCTACCTACCTTGCAATGGTAAAAGAATTTTTAAAATGAATGCCGTGCTGATGCCGAAGATTGCCTCCGCAAACACACAGATTCACGGAATTAGCTCTCAGTGTAGTATAGGTACACTCAGTGTAGTAGTATATGTTCATTATATTTAAAAACATTATCCGTTTACTTTGGAAATGTAATGATAAGACTGAATAGATAGATAATTAATATTTTCCTACAAGTGTTACTGAGGATCTGTATTTGGATTTAGTTTTTAGGCTCACTCAATACTTAGACAAGCGGGAAGTATGTTTGATTTTGTACGTTTAAGAATTACAAAAATTATACATATACCCTTCATAGCTCGTTCATTTTATATATCACATAATTCCATTGATTAAAAACTTGTTTAGTCTTCTTAATAGCACTCAAAAATCACTGATCGTTTACTAACATTTTCATGTTTTAACTTTTCGCATTCTCTTGATGCGAATGTCTCTGTGAGAGACGCATAGATAAAATTTATAAATGTCACATGTCAAATAAGACCACCCAGCTGGCGGCGGAATGATTTGCTGAACAAGTTAATGTATCACAACAATCAATTCGCTGATGTACAATTATTGTACTAATTGTATTGTACAGTATTGTACAATTATTCGTAACTTGATATCACAACAATGGTCTGAGCAAGACTACAAGCGTTGTGATCCGTGGCGCTAAGTAGTCAATCATGGCTGAATCATTGCAACCCAATTATATTGTATTCATAACGTAAAATACCGGTAATTAGCCAGTTGTCACATTTTTAGGATAACACCAGTACCAACGATAAACGCAATTTATATATTAAATAACGTTTCCAATAATCTAATTTGTACCCTAATTGGATTTATCTATGTTTTTCGACCCTCATAATTCCTCATATTGAAAAGTAATTTTGCCCATTATCACTCCGTATGTAAAATACGAAATCTGTGCTTCTCAGCTATACTGACTATAGATTTTAAAATTATATCATCGCTGATAATATATATCTTAGCCTTAATGGACCCTACCGATTTTGTTTTTATACCGATAGTTCAACCCAATTAAACATATAAAGATTTCGATGAGACTGCAATGGCGGCAAGAAACTTTTGACAGCTGACAATTGACAGGTGACGCTGTCAACTTTAATCACGACAAAAACTATTTAAAAAATATGCAAGTTCCGCGGTTATGTACGTTTAAAATTATAAGTCAAATGTTTGGCAGTAATATCGCCAAGGCCAACGACCAAATAAATCATACACTTAGATACTTAAAATATTATATTATTGTACAACAAATTGTGTTAAACACTTTCACAATAATACAATATATTAATTAAGAAACTTTGTAACTGATCACGCTAGTATAGAAATTATATCACTTTTCGAGGGAACATATTTATCATAATTTCTAATCCTACATCTAAATCATACACCAGATAAAAAATGATAACCCTCAATGATGTTCTAGTGGACGATGAATTATTTTTATGAATAAAGACGCCCCTTTTTAGTATCCGGCTTTAGGCCTTTACCTTTTTGTATATAAATATAAATAAAAGTAATTTCTTTTGTTACATAGTACGAATATGCTGGATTCCCTTGTTTGACGCAAAACAATTCAAAGCAATTCATATTTAGATGAACAATGCAATGCAATTAAGTGGCTCATTCTGAACAATACTTTTACTCTAAATTATTCATACAAAACTAAACAAGTGTCTCTACAACATTGCTCTCTAGCGTGTATATATATACTAAATAGATGATATTTTTATGGAATATGCTACAATTACGTAATATAAAATTACCTCTTTGTGACTTTTTACTGTGGCTAGTTTTAAAGTTCGTGTGGTCACATAGTAGCTATAGTAAATATAATTACGCATGAGACTTTGTGTTCAAAAGTAAATAAATATCCATTGTTTATGACGTATTGTGGGTCTATGCTGATATGTCAAAGCTTTATCCGTCAATGTGTCTATAAATATATTTACAACATTAGCGCGAGTAGTAACGGAGGAACAAAGAGATATTTAAATTCTTATTCAATTAGATTATTACATATAATTAAAATTAAATTTAGATCACTTTCTTTAAATCAATCAAGTTCACACTCATTAAAAAATACAATATTTTTAGAAACGACAAAACGAATTTGTATTGAACGGACATACACACACTCACTTTAAACACCGTTTCGCTTGTGGGAGTGTTGAGCTGCAGTGTTCGTTATTGCCATCATTCACATGGCTCACTACTAAAACTACGACTTAAATTAAAGAAGATTTATTGTGTTAGCGTTCAACACGTGGACTCAAGGACACGGTATCACAAAAAACGACACAAAACACATGTTGAGTAAAAACTTCAGCCAGTGAACGAATCAGTCCGTTTTTTATCGATTTCCGCTCATGGGCCGGTATGAGTTATCTTTATGATTGAATCTTTGTTATTCGTTAGCTACAGTATGTATGAAATTAGATGTCTGTCAGTGCTTTTAAAGACGTTTACAGAAATTTTCTCTTTAGAGTGTAGGAAGTTTATATCGAATGTATGGAGTTAGTTCGTGTTTAACGCTGGACATGTGCTCTAGCAATCGGTATTAGATATTACTCTCAGTCTCCAATAATTAGCGTCGCAGCAGTGTGGCGGAATATGTCTCCAAGCCAAGAGTTATGCACTGAGCCAGTTACCTTTTACCAACCGTGACATTTAAGTTTTTTTACGTAATAGTTCGGTATTGCAATGAATTATATATTGTTCAAGCAAAGCCCTTAATTGAAACAGATGATAAGATAAATATTATTTAAAGGTTAATTTATTCATCGGGACTGTTTTTGTCAGATCACCGAACACAAGAAAGAATGAGTGAATTTTGTAACGCTGAATTGACAGTCACGAAAGGTTGAGTATCAATGAAATAAATTATCCAAAGTAGAATATATTCGTACCAAAAAACCAGTATAACCACTATTCAATATTTTTCAATTTTAATTAATAATAATATATGAAATAAAATATTAAATGAAATTAATTATTAATTAATTAATTATTATTAACTTATTACAAGTTATGTTAAAGATAAGTTAAGCGCTAAAACGACTTACGTAAAATTTGTCTTTAAGAATTAAAAAGAGCTAGAAGTAATGAAATAATATCGCCTTACTTCCTTCGTCCTCCATTATTATTATTATTTATATCCTTTAGATATTTAGTTGAAAGGTTAGATATTGACAATTGTACCGATATTAGTGGCAAAAGTACATTTTAATCTTTCATACACTAATATTATCTGCATAGCTGGTGACATGGACTCAAATGAGCTATAAAAACATAAATAACGCTTTAACAAACATTTACTTCTTACATTTTATTCTTCTTCTTTGTTTAAACCGGTTCGAATTTTTGACTGAAGTAAATTGGAATTGAAAAAATGTGATAGGATTTTATTTTTATAAAGAGCCAAAGAAACAGAGCAAGACATTTAATTTGTATTGGTGTATATATACTTATAATTAAATATTATAGTACTTTGCATTCCAAAGGTAGTTTAGCTGCTGATTTAAGACCTACGCATAGACATCTTGACATTTGTAATTGGATGATTACCTGAAGGGCGGAGTCAACGAGACTCATCCGTCTGTATAATAAACGGTGACCCTGTTATTATTCATATTATGATCGCAACTCTTTAATGTGCCGTTGCTGGGCTTCCGAGCCCATCTCACTTCCAATTAAGAGGGTCGATGGCTGGCTTCTACAGACTTCATACACCTTCCAGCAATTTAAAGATCTGTCGGATAAGCATGTTTTCACACGATGTTTTCATTTATCTAAGAAATTGATAATGTTTATCTATGCACATAAGTTTTAAAAATTATAGGTTACAGGATTCGAACCAATAGACCGAAGACCAAACTAAGCTCTCAATGCTGGTTATTATTACATTATTAAAGTAATAGCCAAGTGCTTCTAAACTGGCCCAATACAAATAGGCTTTTGGTTAAATTCCCGCACTTCTTTTCAAAGTTACACGGCAGACGCATGTCGGAAATTAATTATCAGTAAGCACGACCGTTCATGGAAAGATTCTCATTAATACTCATTTTCCAATTTATTATTATATATTAAATCCTTAAATAGCGAGCTTAACAGACGTAGGTTAGCTAAACCTTTCTACGAATGGCATACTACTGTTACCGGCACGTAAATTCCTCGGTTAATTCATCACATTTATTGTTTTGACCATCTTCTGCAACAATTGGAAGTTATACGAGTACGATGTTTAAAATATTTCGACCTTGTGTCCACCATCTTATATTAATGTTACGTCGTTTCCTAATCACCGAGCAGGTCTAAGAGGCCATGACGCTTTTCCAGTTTTATTTGGTAAGGAGTTAATAGCCATCTCAAGCGATGGAAGTACTTATGCTACCCGAAGGAATCCACTGAAAGAATTAAACGACTCGTTGGACTTAGACTTTTTTTATATGAATTAAGCTCAATTTTCAACTTGTATAACGAAAAGAAACAAATAAAACAGAAGTACTGTTAATGTACCCTCCGAAACACGGAAAAAACAGTTCGAGTCAACAAGCATTTTCATGTGTTTCATCGAGGTTTTGCTTCAAACTTTACTCCGATTCGAGCACCTCTCGTTACCGTGGAAATACGAATCCGTGAAATCACTACACATTAAAGGAAAATTTACGCTCGGGTTAGAAACCTTTTACATTCGCAGGGATTGCTATGAATTGCGTAATAGCTCTTATGTGAATTGATGGGAAAACTCACGGGACTCTTTATGATGACCGTTCGCAGGGGGTCGAAGCACAAAATTTTAACAACGTGGCTTAACTGCTCGTTTATAATTTTGGACTACAATGCTTTGATTTATAATTTTAACAGATTAACATATTTTTCTAAATATACATAAATATACAATATTCATAACTTATTCGGTAAACGTCGTATTTAATGATTGGAAATAAGATTCTCTGTTATGACCAGACAATGTTTCTGATAAATACTTTTGTTCGGTTTGTCTAGATTGTTGTCTTCGTGCCACCCACATACTTAATCGTAACGCAAGGACATAAGTTTGGTGAGCGTTTTTTTAATTTATAATATCCAAATGCACGTTCTGATCGTTATGCGATATTATCAAAAGTCTGACTACAATTTACTACTTAATATTTAATATTAGCAAATTTAACGTAGATTAAAAAGGTTTTAAGTGTAATTATACGACGACCCCATAGCCCAGATGGTAGTGACTCTGCCTGCCGAGCGGGGGGTTCCGAATTCGATTCCCGGCCGGGGCAGATATTTGTTTGTAGTGTCGGGGTGTTTGTAGTGTCATATTTGTGTATGTCTATGCCACCCACAACACAGGGAATCCTAGTGCGGGGTGTGAATTTGTAAACGTTTAAAATATTCATATTCTTACATATTTATGTAATATACATGTATGTTTAATTAATATACTTGAAATGAATATTTTGTATATGGATTTTTTGACTCTGACCATCACCCAGGTTTGTCTGTTTGTATGCCAACGGGCTTCAATTCCTTTTATTGTAACTATATATTTACAATAGAAAGTAAAGTTAATAAATTAATAAATAAGTATGTATCCTATTGAATTAATATATTCAAATTCAAACTTATTCGTATTTGAAGTCCATCTGAAATAAAATAGCTATGTGAACTGCAGTCTTATAATCTTTTGAAAGGTGTATGAAGTTTCTTGAATTGCTATCAGTTGACTTAAACATTTTTCCACAGTACATAGGTTGAGACGATCATATTTTTAACATAAAATCCATGTTTTCCGACTATATTCGTATGGTTTGCCGAATAATAGAAAAAGTAAGTCCCACCTAGCGCTTCCATCACCTTTCGTATAATATTAACCGTGACATTCAAACCTTTGTTGGTATAATAAGGCAACGAAGTTTCTTGTTGCGTCGTTCCCAAATAAATGTTGCGCTTAAATTTTGAGACTTGGTAATATCACCGCTTCATCGAGCTTTGGGGACACTTTAGACGTGAATGAGGTTCCTGGTTAGTGTTGACATACATTAGCTGCAAGATAATCTTTGGAAACTAACCAGTTACGGAATCATATTACTTTACCGTACAAAGAATACTTTTACATAATATATGTATATTGAAATCGTTGGTATTTGAACTTTAAAATTTTTAACAGATCACATTGACCATCGTTAATGGGCTTACACTTTCAAAAATATTATTACCACATTGAAGGTTAAAAGAAGTTTGTATGAAAGAATTTAAATGATCATTTTAACCTTTATTTTTATCATAGCATTCATAATGTATATTTTGTTCGGTGAGTACCAATTTATTTTATTTTTGGTCAATTAAGATTTTATGTACCACGGTCACTATTTTAATGGTTTTAAATAGTGAACACTAATTAACAGTTTTTTGAATAGTGGTGCCCGAAGAAAAGCTGGCAGTTTTGAGCCTACATTTTCAGGCTATGCTTTGGAGTGGGTAAAAATTTCTTAAGCACCCTAAACTTATTCAATTAGACATGTCAACGATTTGCTTAGATAACTTTGGGTACTATCAATACCTTGGATACCCAGTGTAGATGGCACTTCAAAAACAAGTAACGTAACATTTACGTTCTAAAAATCGAATCTAAAAATCGCTCATTCATCATCATTCCAACCCAAATTGGCATTTCTGTCCTCAGGTCTCTTCTAGCGTTGAAAATGGTGAAGGCTAATAATACGCCACGCTGGCCAATTACAGGTTGGTAAACTTCACATAACTTCGAGAACACCTTCGACATTTGAAATATACCTACAGATTTCCTTACGATATTTTCCTTCATCCAAGCAAGTAGCATTATTGTACTTAGTTAAAGTTTGTTAAATCAATCTCTTCCTACTTATCTACTTAAAAAGTGCCCCGCTTAGTCAAGTGAACTAGATATAATTTATGTCATACTTTTCTTGATCTTGCTGATGCAAGATTGATATGTTGCACGCCTTGTATGTTCACTATGATTAGATATTAAGACATCCACGCCAATAACTGTGTCGTTCTAAAAAGGTAAAGTGTTTCTAATACCTGTCTCACTCGACTCTTACATTACCACTTTGCATCACCACTTTCACACACTTTGAGTAAAAACAAGTTTCCAGTTAAATAAAAACGTCATCAGAATTTAGAATTATCTTTAATGATATCGAATAGTTATCATTGTTCTTATAGCGTTCACATCGTTAATTGCGATGCCATTAACAGCACGTGTTGATTTTATAAATACATAACCCTCTCACTGCTGTTTACTACACTTTAATTTTTATATTTTATGTTAATGGCAAAAAAACGTATACGCGGATCGTCTGGTGATAAGTGGTCTACATGGATATATGTAATACCAAAAACATTAACGACGCTTTGACGGCTACCGAAGGGGCGGAGGACCTGCTGACCTTACTGACCCTCCGACATACCGAAACACGTATAAAACATTTCACAGCTGATTCTGAAAGCAAAATTCTAATTAGAGTCAGGCCAGTACCAATACTACCACCATACCACCGGCCTGGCACCTCCAACAGGGGTGACTAAGCGCTATCGCCTCGTTGGTTATCGGGCACCCGAGAAGGACAGCTTGTCTTGTGTTTAAGGATGAATTAAAACGTTTACTTTAGCCTTACAATCTAGGGGAAATATTGCTACACCACATTAGATAATTATGTCAGCCCAAGTTTTTCGTAAGCATTTAACCATTAACATAATTCGCACACATTAACACTTAACAAGTAAATTGTTGCGTTTTGTGAAATATACGTGGTAACACGCATATATTAATTTACTTCCAAATTAAATGTCACTATAGTATTTTAATTATTCATATTGCTATCATTATTACTACTAAATAAATACTTCTACTTTTGCTAATATTATCACATAATAATAGGTAGAATTTCAAGTCTAATCGCTCACTGTTCGACATCAGTATAATAGAAATTAAGAAAAATAGAATTAAGAGTTACCAAGCTGGAGATAACAGCTTATGCTCTTGGCATTTTGAGGCCTCATTCCTGTTAAAGCAGAGGCAGAGGTTGATTCGTGATATAAAAGTATTTCTTTATTTTGGTTACTAATACAATTTCGAGTTTCAAATATTCAGCATTGATGAATGAATTAATGATTTCGTAGCACACAGGACTGGAACAGCTTGCCCGCATCGGTGTTCCCGTCTACATACAAGGTGAGAGTCTTCAACAGAAGAGTGAATGGATTTCTGTAAGTTAGTATGTTCAGTATCTTAGAATTCATCACCACTTATCATCAGGTGGGATTGTTATCAATTAATATTATACTTAAAAAAGTCGGACACTATTCTGTGACTAGTTCATTAGGTATGTGATTCTCCGAAAAGTTTATAGATTGTAAAATTCTCGCCACTGAGCGCTGCGTCATTGTTTTCATTTTCTAAATCGACTGCAGCTTACCCAATTGAACAAGTTCCGAGAACCTTCTTTGTTTAGTATCAAGTCTATTGTTGAAGATGGGTTATCGTTCATTGTGTTGTAATGACCGATAGTGTGCAGTCGGCTGCACTGCACTGCGCGTTTATCAGCATAACAAAACCATTTATAACACCTGGTCAACTTCGAAACGGACACGCGTAGGATATTTAATACCGCATACCAAATTTTCGGGAAAATGTGACAAACGGACAGAAAAATAGACGAGTGAGGTGAGTGAGACGGGGTTCATCAGAAGAAAGAAAGAAAGAATGAAAGAATGAAAGAATGAAAGAATGAAAGAATGAAAGAATGAAAGAATGAAAGAATGAAAGAATGAAAGAATGAAAGAAAGAAAGAAAGAAAGAAAGAAAGAAAGAATGAACAAATGAATGAATAAATAAATAAATAAACACACACACTCACCTGTTTTGCGGGTGGCATGGACATACACAATTATCACATCACAAACAGCCATGACCCGAGAACAAACATTTATCTGTCACATAAATGTCTGCCCCGGCCGGGAATCGAACCCGGGACCCCACGCTCGGCAGGCAGGGTCACTACCAACTGGGCTACGGGGTCGTTTTATTTTAATAAACCTTTATAGTGGTATATATAGTAATGTTTTCGATTACTCAGCGCTTCTCATACCAGTAAAAATAGTTTTCTTTAAAACCCAGCCTCAGTTAAAATAATTATTTAGGAACCGGCCAGTAACATGTTGAAATGATTAAAAACTTTTTCGTATCATATTTTTCTCAGCCCTTCAAATAGCCCTCTTTTTTGCAAACGACTACATACATATTTATTAAATTATCCTATATATGTTTTATAAGCCCTCCAATACTTTGTTTTATCGACAAGTGGGCAAACCACTTAAAATATACGTTATACTGTAATATATTATGGATATACCTGGAGAATTTCAAGGCTGTGGTGACTGTAACTTGTTGATAAAATTCCTAATTGTATGTATTTGCTGCGTTGAAAGGTGTGATCAATTTGCCGAATGTCATGATATTTTAGTGATAAACACATCATACTTCAACGATATAATGACTTCGACAGGTTCAGTAGAACAATATAACTATGGCGGATGGTTGCCTTACTTTGACTGGGTCTTAGAATGAAAATAAAGTTCAAAATAATATCGCTCTGCTCCATACGTCCATACCCGTACCGGATGTTGTTAACAGCGCAGCTCGTTATGCTACAGACGAATATAATGTACGATAAGCAATCCCAATGAGTGGACTGACGAAAGCGTCACTGCAATGGATTTAAAGACCTGAAGACCGAATGGTATAGCAAAAATTCAAACAACATTAAGTTTGACTATGGTTAAATCTTTGTTCCCGGATCTTGGTTCATAGCATCACGTATCCATACCAGAACGCAAAGTATTGTATTGTTTACTGCATGGTTAAGTGAAAATTTAATTAATTATTATCTCATTCGTTCAATGTAATGAATTTAGATGGTCTCTAGCAACGTTTATAAAATTAATTGGAAAAAAAATTATCATGTATTTTGACCTCGCTTCACTTCGCAGACTCAAAGACAAAGGTTTTGTTGTATCCTACTAAAACAATAGGAATACCTACATTTTATACTTAGGTAATTAGTTAATATATGTTGATTGTCTTCTTCAAATTTAATTTACGAAAAAATAAGACAGAAAACTGATTAAATTGAACTGGAATAATTTTTTTTTTATAATCGATATACAAACTTCGAACGATAAATTTTTGATCACATCGTGCATTTATACATATATGTATTATGTATGATAACATAGTTATCTGTTTGACAGTAACAGATATAGATAGGATACGCTTTGATAATAAATCGATCATTAATCGTTATGTTTTACCATAACGTATTATATAAAAAAAATATATAAATGAATGAAAATAGTGCATTAGAATTTGACTGACTGGAATTTGATTACAGGATGGAATGATCTTGGGTACGTGTGTATCCTACCCTTACCACATCAATTAAATCAAGCTTTTCAAGTGATTAAGCCATTAAAAAAATCCAGAACCACAATTCATGCAACAAACGCTCGACAAACTACATTTTCTACCATTATGCTAAACACGTGAACATATTATGTCGGTTTATAAATAAACATTGAATTCAATAATAATTTGACTACAAGCGAAATCTTTGGGCCGGATTTTGCGGCCTAGAATACTTCCCACCAGTCCCACGCTGACAAAACAGGGTGTCGTAGGAGGCGACAGAAGGCAGCTTACTTGGTGGTAAGGCTTCGCGTAAGGATAATATTATCAGTAGCCAGTTTAGCCATTCATATTACTACTGGTATTATTAATTTTTTGTGACACCTGCCTGGTTAGCTACAACCCTTTCGTGTGGATCAGCAAACCAAAAAAAAAAGCCAAAAGTACCAAACGATGCCGTCGACGTCGTGTTCCGGCTGGAGGCTAGAGGGCCAATAATCCTTTCCTTTTTTCTTCTCTCTTGGCCGTCAACGCATCAGTGGTGCCTTTGGTGTTACTTATGTCCATAAGCGGCGGTGACCTCTTACCATCAGATGGATTTTCTGCTCGTTTGTCGGCTATTTATAATTACAAAAAAAAACTAACACATCATAGCTATGAACCATCGTCTCGACGGAAAATCCTACATGAATGAACCTCAATAGGTTAAGGCGCTCAAACGTTATACGATCACTAACAGATGTAAGAACGATCATAAATAAATTTAACTGTCATCTTCCCCATGTTTATTCGGTGTATTAATACACTGTTTGTATTTATCTTATATGAAATCGATAAACCAAATGTAAAAAACATACACCAGTAAACAATATAGGACAAAATGGAATAGCGTTAGGTTTTTAGTTCAAGAAAGTAAGTCTACATTTCCCTTCTTACGGTGTATTCACAGGAAATGTCCTACCACACTCGACTAGATCAACATGTCTTCGCTTTCAAATAGTTTTATCTAAATACTAGCGGCCCCTCCTACTCCGTTCGGGATGAACAATACTCGAAAATGGTTTATATTTAGACAGGGATAAGAGGTAATTTGGCTGCAAGTCACCTCTCTTACATCGCCTAACGTATTGCCAATATATTTTTAGTCACCTGTATAATAACACTTACAATTTCTCAAAAGCATACTCGTATGTAAATAGACGATCAGGCACGTGAACGTCTATTTCTATTATACATTATACATATTACAGCGAGCGGTACAAATGTCCACAACGACGATTGATATTCACCTCACTGGCAGATATCCAGGTGAATAGGTCGCCATACTGGAAGGATCTGGCGTGCATTAACATTGAATGAGATAGCCAATTCTAAACATCCATGAGTTATATGGACTTAGTTATATAAATTTATGAGTGTTTTATAAGATTGAAATAAGAAACGTACACAACACAGTTTAGAACCGACTATGTTTTAATAGTTTTAACACAGATAATAAATTTTCATTTAATCATATTATACATAGCTCTAAGAGTAAAATTTTACGTATTGATAACACCTTTGTGTTGTCTTGTTTGAAACATTCACTTTTTTTAAGAAGACCTTCGTGTTATTTGAATGATGCTTTTAATATTAAGGATACCCATGATAATTAACCATTTGGCTTCAACTGACCCCTCAGCTCGCTTATAGGCTACCGATTTGATATAGTCGTAAAGAAACAAATTAAGATTTCAATCAATAATTGAAAAGAAGAATAAAAATACGGAAATAAATTATATCAAATGAGAGAGGGGCTACTGTAAATACATTTACGTAAATATAATAACTCGCCTTACATGAAAAAGGGATGAAATATAATTTAATAAGTAACATGCTGACGATTACTCAAATTAAAAGATGATTTGAAAATAAATGTGTCAGTTACATCAAATAATTATAACACCCGTACGGCTATAGATATGCAGACCTGTAGAGGACTACAGACAGACAGCCTCTTCGTGTACCTTTCATGGCTATTCAAGGTTATAACAATTCAAAGGGTAGTCAAAGCTTTTCACATGCCACGAATTCACGACTCGTACGTTTACGTCTCTACTAACCCATTCGAGAATGTCTGATGAAAAGGACGGATAGTACTACAATAACACTACTTTCATACTAGCGACGGGAAAATGTACATATAAACGCAATTCCAAACAGCGAAATTTGTTCCTACATTACAATTACAGAATTTAATATAAACATTGATAAAAGAAATAAACAAGGGCAAAATGTAATGTAACAAACATACACATGTGTTGTAAATCACAGTTTCATGTAGTACATTAGTATTAAACATCACTTTGCTACCTATTTATAATTTCTAAATCATTTAATTTCGTGTGAACCAATAGCTTATTATTTCTTTATTTTTCAAGCCTTAAAATTATTCATCGACGCTCAGCGGCATCGTTACTTGGCACCAATAAGTTAGGCCGACTTACCACTTTTCTGTTTGTATCAATAATTGCCAGCTAGCGTTTGCGTAGCTAACTAGACACTTTGATTATGTATTTGCGCACTAGTATGAAAGAAGGACTATTACAATAAATACATAGATATACCGGAACGGGTGTTGAATAAGGAGACATCGTATCGGACACCGTTAACACATGACGTGACTCCATACGTATCGCGTACAATCAGACGATACGTATAACGAATTTATTGAATCATTCGAAATTGACTTGTCATCAGCAAACACTATTATTAAAGCTTACGTTTTTATTAAGAACAAAAATTACCACCAAAACTAATAACGAGACTTATGATGATAAAAATGATTTTTAATGCAGTTCAAGTTTACATTGGAATATACTCAAGAGGAGAGTGAATAGGCTTATATGAGTTAGTTCGTTTAATATCTTAGACTTCATCGCCACTTACCATGGTTAGATTGGTGTCAAGCATTAACTTATTTTATCTAAAAAAAAGTAATATCCTTAGTATATTTTATTAATCTATGCTTTAAAACGAATAATATATTAATGATATATCTGTCATGTTAAGACGCCTATTATTGTCATCCTGATTTATTACTAGTGGATTATTTAAGATGTAAATAACCAGGTGGTTTAAAGGCTTAATTGTTTTTATACCCGCCACACCAAAAACTATTAAAACTGGATTGTATTTTGACATATCACACAAACCAAAGATTACTTCATTATTTTATATTATATATTTCTTATAAATAAATTACATATTGATTGCTGCATCTGGTAACGATGACATAGTTTATAGAAGACTTTTATTGGGATGAAATCAACACAACAAACTTGTGTTATCGAGAAAGTTGTTTATAGGTATGCGAATACAACTCAGCGAAACCGACCAATGACAGCTAATCGTTTACAAGATATAAACTTTTAGAAATTAATTTTCAAATTAATTGTTAAAGTAATCTATAGTGTGGTTCACAAAAACTAAATGTTATACGGAATATAAGATATGAGTACGTAAATTTTGAATACATAGTTACTTATTTAATCGTTTTGCCTCGTAAGCAGAATCAAAACAATCGCTTCAATATGCCTCACGCATGCCACAGAAGACTTTGACCTGTCTTTAAATAGTGCAGTTTTGTAGAATGCGCAATTTTATGAATATTCAGTCTGTAAATATGAACCTCTTAATTCTGTTATTTATTATAATATTTGATGCATCTGCTGACTATCGTTTAACTTTTAAAACAATCAAATCATTTGTAGTCATAATCATACAGTTCAGGTTTTTTTTAAATTTGATTAAAATACAGAAAATAATTGGAAAGTAGATCAAGGACTTCAGAACTTAATTTGCAATATATCCAAATATTTATATCCTGTGACATGGTGGCCTAAAGTCACTCGTCGGAATCGCGAGTTCAAACGTGATACGCGTATAAATTACCGTTACACGTTGTCATTCTGGGCGAGGAATCGTGATAAACTTTTATTTGTTTAACTGAATCCCTTAGCTTGTGGGTTTCGTTCGGCTGGGATTCATCAACATGCTAAAATATAACAATATCAAGCAAATCTTAAGAATTTTTTCTCAGCAACCCTGTCTTCCACGCACTAGAATATATCATTGATCTGCTGTTATGAATGGAATGCATAATACACGAATAACACTGCCAAGATCCGAGAAAAAACATTTATTTATCTGTCCCTGTCTCAGGGTTAACGAATTAAATAGTAATTATAAACGTACATAGCTGTACTCTGAGGACTTCTGGCAATTAAAAGTGATCGAAGAAATCAAGACCCACCTGGACACAGACGCAAAGGAGTCGGATAGCAAAACTTTATAAGCGCTAGTTGTATTCTTAAATAGTGATCAGTTAGGCCATATACTTGGGCACTCGGCCGCTATAAAATTACTGTGACTGGTCCCTGACTCTGTTTTACAGCACACCAGAGCGGCGTCTAGAGTATTCTGATCTCATTGACCAACAGAAAGTCGGTGTCCTGCGAGCTACATCATGATAACTTCAAAGGTAAGTGAAGCATGGTCTGAGGACAAGGAAGGGTAGTAGACGTCAAATTGACAATTTTTTTAAACTGGACAATTTACGATTTATTTAAAATCATTAACTTCTTGCTTAATTAAATGCTTTGTCTTAAGTTTTTTGTTTAATAAATACTAATTTACTCCACTTATTTTTCTATTAATAATATAGAATAAATAATAAATGATATGGCCATCTCCAAAACCTTTGACTTTGCTTCTTCCCTATGGTAAAGTCATCTGTTTTCTGGCTTAAATTTTTTGATATTTTAACAGTGATTTATTTATACAGACAATTACTTTAAGAATGTGTAGTTCTATATGTAGCTAAAATTACCAAATATATACTCGAAAGATAGCCATGACACCATTCTTGTCTTAATCAATAGAAAATATAGCTTGTAAAAATTAAAAAAAGAATTGTCTAACAGATAAAACATGACGTAAGAATAATTTGCTATAAGAAGGTAATTTTAGACACGTAGGTACTAACATCGTTTTTTGAATAACAACCTTCTCTCTTAATGAATACGAGTCGAATCGGAAGTGACCCTGGTACCGTAAACAAAACGTCTATTCATCGATAATGTATATAACATTACATTGCAATACAGAAAAACAATTATTGTTGATTGTGTATTCATTCTCAAGGTAAAAACTTGCTTCAATAATAATAGATGCAAATGAAGTAATTATTTTCAATTAATTCATCTAAAAAAAGATATGTTATCCATACGTATTTCTAGCAATTAAGATTTTTTCCGTTTTTTATTTGGAGTAGAAGAAGAAGAAGAAGAAGAAGAAGAAGAAGAAGAATCATTTATTCAGTCATAGTACCTCTACGAAAGTAACTAAATAAAATAAGACTTTCACTAAACACATATAGTTCGATGTTGCAGTTGCAGAGATACTAACATGACGGAAAAGGGTCGCACTCAGAACAAGCAGTGGACGAGATCCCCGGCGTCTGATATTTCAGTGCGCCCAACTGTCAGTCGCGAGTAAACCTGTGAGCAAAGCTTGTGTAGAACAATAATTTCACGCACAGTATCACGGCTATAGTAAATTTAAACTTATATACTAATACTTAAAGAGACAGATAACAGATCGATCAGTTTTCGATAACTATTTAGTAATACTTAGTCGAATTTTTGAACCTAGTATTTTTTTCTTTTTTCGTAGCCTGAAGCTTGTGACAAAAACACAGATGGGTCACCTAATGACATGTGAGTACGGTTGTTTTTAGCTACGGGTAAAATCAGTGGAGCTGCCCTTTTGCAGCTTTTTTAAAGAATTTCAAGTCAACTTCCTAGCGCTTTAACAATACGTCTGAATGATTTTTATTCCACGTTCATTGCACTGGATTGTGAGAAACAAACTGCGGAGAATCCTGATGAATATAATGGAAGTGGATGGAAATATTAAATTCCGAAGAATCATCTTCGGAAAATAGTGAGATGATTGTGTATGAAGTACTTATGATGTCAGATACTTAGTATTTAGTAGATGCTATTTATTGAAACCGAGGTACGTTATAATATTACGTTACGGTATACGTTTACGTTACGTTACCTTATACGTTACGGTTACGTTATGATATTGAACTTGTTTATAGCAATTAATTTACGCACGTTTACGTTATAATATTGTCCCAGCTTGGGCGCCAATAATGTGAAGGATATATTTGCTGCGAGTTTCACTTAAGTCACTGTGCATTTTGGCCATAAAATGTATTTAATCTGTACTTAAAACACCATTATATTAACAAAATAAGAATAATATTTACAAAAAGAAGAAACAGAAACGAATAAATTCAATAAGGTTTTGAATTAAGGACAAATAAATGTTTCTGTTTTTAATTTTTTTGTTGACCAGGTGGACTGATGACCTGTAAAAGACAGCGGGCATCCGCTGGATTCAGAGGACTCAGGACCGGTCAGAGTGGCGCAAGTTAGAGGAGGCCTATGTCCAGCAGTGGACCTCCAAAGGCTGATGGATGGATGGATGGATGATATGTTTCTTTCGAAAAAAAATTAAAAAAAAATCTAACGACATTACTGTGCAAGCCTCGATTTGACAACAATATAATAGAGCAGGTTGGTGCCTAATCGTAATATAAATAAATCAAAAGCAAATAATGGTAACGCTCTTAATGTTGGCCATTCCGTGTTTATTATAAATATGCATTTTAATAACAGTGACACCCTTGCCATTGATAGTTTTCGTTAATTGTGAACTTATCAAAGTTGACGGAGTAATATGTGACTAGGAAAGAACTACACACTTACTAATAATGGCCGGAAATTTTTAAAGTCAATTCTACTTTCGGATTAAAGAATGTTGGAGATTAGATAACGTGTCTAAAATGATACTGATGATAACGATAATGATAATGATAATAAGATGTTTCATCTCAAGCTGAGTGCCATCTGGAAAAATATCTGTGTCCGGCTTCAAAGAGGATAAGAAGATAAATTGCGGAAGAATATCAAATAAAGTTTTCTAAACTTGGAAAAATTTAGAATTTAGTTTTCAAAAATTTATTTTCTTACTGAATATATTTTATGTCGTATAAGAAATATTTACTGATAACATATCCCGTGGTTTTCACTGGTATCCGATAGCCCTAGTCAAAAGCCGGCACTATGAATTGCGTTGCGTACGACGAGAATTAATTATGATGAAGTGTGGTCCAGAAAAAGCGGCAGAGACGTGATCGAGACGATATTGCTTTAATATCGCCTCTTATTGCTTCGTACGAATTCAATCGATCGTCGGATAGGTGTTTTGTGCGATGAACAAATGATTGAACAAAGTAAAGTCATGATATTAAAATTGATAGATGAACGATCCTCTGATATATGTTGCTTTCGTACTATAATGAGAAAAAATTACTGAGGTAAAAAATAAAAAAATCATTAAAATGTTACCGTGGGAATCTTCAAGAGATTTTAAAACTTAATGCGCTCAACATCTTAGACGTCGTCACCACTTACCATCAGATAGGATTTTTGTGAAGCAATAACTTAATTTATGTGAAAAATAATAATGATAGCAGTATCTTGTATCCCAGTGTAGATGTAAACATTTAAAAATACGCATATTTACGAGTATATCCCCTCTTCGTTCAAGGGTGTCAATGATGGTGATTTAGGATCGGTGACCACTTACCATTAGATGGTCCGTCTGCTCGATTGTCGGCTATTGACATAGTAAAAAAAGGCTACTTTCTATAAGCGACCAACAGACCCAAAATTCTTCTCAAAACTGAAGCCTGAAGCCACCAAGCTGTTCTAATACAAATTATTGGAGGAATTACTAACTAAATACGAGTATTCTTGATTATTAAGCCTAACCTCAAGGTCTCCGATATTACTTATTTAGTTATAAGGTCTACAACTGCTAAATAAAGCAACTAATCTCCACCCATGAGGGTCAACGGCACAATGGGTTGTGGCGGTGGACAAGACTAAAAAATAGAAGGTCGGGACTTAAAAATAGATAATTATGATGAATGATTGCATTTCAAAGATTAGAACAATAACTATCCACTAAACTAATTCCACTAGCATTAACTCATGCCGTAACCGTAAAGCTTCTTAATTATGTTATGCTAAATATTCAGAGAAAGAGGTCAGAAAGGCCTAGTGCTGATAAGCAAGCAGTAACTGTTGCTCGTCAGCAACCCCACATGAATTACCATCTCGTTGCCAGCCAAGAAGAAGTTATATATGTTGTGTATGTTCACCTGTTTAATCATTTACTAAAACAAGCTGAAATAATTATCATTAAGGATTGTTTAATGGCCCTATTATTTAAATTACTAATATATAACATTACAATCATATAAAGATGAGACAAACAACTTAACGGGGCTACAAAGGGAATTACTTCACATGTACGTTACTCGCATACTAATCGGGCATTGATTACAAATTAATATTCGTTACAAATGCTACCCTTATAATGGAATTGTCGCCCTGTGAACGGGTAAACGATAGTATAACGATGGTGGTCAGGGGATCAGCGGCCGAAACTCCCGCTCAGGGAGAAGGCACTGACTGAAAACTAGCGCTGCACGCTCCAGCTCCGCGTTAGCTCAAACTAAATTATCCTATAATGCCAAGGAGATAAAAATGTACAAATAGGTTTAGAATTCATAAAGGCAATAAACAGAAAAAAACACACTTTTTCATATAGTTGGTCAACGGAGAAATCAAGACTATAGGCCTATTGTGTGGACAATAGGGGCGAGGAAACATATGTTTAACTGCTTTCGCGGAAACGTATTGAGGGTTAGCATATTGTAAATTATACACACCCGTCGCATCACAATTGATCAAACAAACTTTCAAGTGAATAATATAATAATTATATTTTAATTTGATATTATTTCATATCTTGTGATAGCTCTACTAAAATGACGGCATGTACAGGTTGTATCGAGTATCGACTGTCTTTCGAAATCAAAATCGATGGATGTCTATAAATTCGTATACTATTTTTGCCTGTTTCATAGTAGGCGAGAACGCCCTTTTTGAAAAGGTACCTACAGCGAATGGCATTGTGGCTGTAGTGGTAATGGCAAGAAATATATAGGGAATCAACGACGTTAAAAATCTTGCTCCTGACACTTATTTTGTGACCAGTAAGTTCACGTTAAAATACTGGGTCTATTTGGTTACGTTTAACACAAGAAATATGCAATAACATATCTTCACTACCTGCATACGAACCCGGAACTTTTCGTTTGACAAGAAGGACCGCGAACAACCAGGTCACGACGTCCTCTCACTCCTAAATGAATAATTCAGAGATGTTTTGAGTACTCTTTTCTCGTTGGTGGTAAATATATATCCTAACAAGGGTACCAAGTTCGTGGACTGATTACAAGAAAACGGCACATTAATATACGATGAATGTCCTACAATATTCGAAGCTTGGAATAGATGCAATCATTCGTAAAGAGTTTTTTTTATGTCAATTATATCGCATTTTTTGATGATTGTAAGATTACGCTTATTGTTTGTTATTGTTTTTCTTGGCATTTACTTGAATTTATTACTCATACTTGTCTATGCATAAGTTGTGTTTAAGTAATAATTATATAAACATATATGTATAAGAAGACTTTGCCATCGACCGACACCCTGAAAGAATCGATTATCAGAGACAAATACGATTGCTCCAGCCGAGGGGGAATAAGGGTCTCCATCCATCTTTAAAGCTAAACTCCTCTGCAAGGTACATTTTTGAACAGTAGAAAACTTGTTCAGTCATTCTTCTCGCAAGTGGAAGAGTCCAGTTGTACAAAGTAACAAAGTAGAAGAGTAAAGTCGTACACAGGTACCACCCAATTTAATCTCATATTGGAGCCTAGTGGTAAAGATTCTTACCTTACTGGCCAGTAACTACCCTCCTTTCTAGAATCAGCTGCGTGTGAAATTTTTATCATACCTTTCAGTGTCACGGTTGCAGTATCAAAGAGCCCGTAATAAACGGTCCCTAGTTACCTTGTTGGCCGTTAATGGCGGTAATACGTTTGGTATTACGGGTGGATAGCAGTACCGCTTACCTTCTTTTGATCCGGATGCTTTTTATTGGCTATTAACGAAAAAAAATCTCTCGGCAACCCAAGTATTTTCCACCAACGTGAGCAACACGAAAAAAACGAAGAAAGTCGAGAGCCATTTATAAAGTATTCGCGTAGTTCATTAAAGAGATAAAAAAACATTAGGCTACCATTTACAATGGGTACACCGTTGCGGCCTCATGTGAGGAGTAAGATTTTATGCGCCCGTAACAATCGTGGAGGCGAGATTGACTTCGTATGATATATTGGGCCAGTGTATTTGGGAGTATTGAAACAAGGAACCAAAAAAATAATATGTACTTACAGTAAAAATGGACGCGGTAGTTAAAAACTATAAGGAATGTCTGAATCGAGTTTTGTAAAAAAAAATGGCTTCTTTATTGTACAAATCATAGTGATGGGTCCTAACAAATATCATAGGCCTCATGCCTTTTTTGAATATCGTCCATGTAATTTCAGCAAAAATACTTTTTACTAAGCTCACGAATAATAGTCTACACTCTTCAAAAACACATTTCGGTTTTTTTTGTGGCTACAACATATTTTTTAAACACAGAAGATGTTGTGTTTTATAATTTTTATTTTTAATTTCACACTTTAATACGCAGTATCTCTTGAAAAAATATTTGAAATTCTCGACAATACCGATGTACTTTTATTTGTCTGCGTTCAGACATACAAATTGAAAAAAAAAACAACGATAATCATTCATCTTAGCCGGCACCGCATCGATGATGCTTTTAGTGGCAGTGGCCAGTTGCCATTCGAGTACCAGTACCAGTTACTCTCCGTCGTTTATCGGCTATTAACATAAAAAAATATTACAATCAGCTTTAACAATCTCTGACCTTACAATTAATAATTAACTCTCTATAAGGTTGTGCTACTCCACGCTATTTTGTAAATAGCTACTTATTTATTTATCATTGTCAACTACCGCGACTACCATGAACCTTTAACATACTATCATGAACAAAACAGAACCAATAAATCATGACCTAACCGCTTCTAGTGAGCAATCTTCGATCATAGACATGTCCACGCTAGGTAATTATTTTCTCGACTCGATGTCTCCATATCGAGATCGCCTCGACACAACATCTGGCCTACGGCATTGAAATACCACGTCGAATATATCAATGCTCTTATTCGGAACCAGTTTCAATAATAATGACGGCACACGCGTCTAAGTAACCATACCTTAATCGAATGCGCTAAAGCGGCCGTGTATCAACGACTATGAAGTATTATCATTGGCACTGAAACGGTAACAGCACATCTTTGTTATATAAAATTATTCTATATGTCGGAGACAGTCATTAGTATAGACGTGAAACGAAACACAGTACGATGTCCGAGTGATGACAGCACCGCCGCGATGACGTCGATACTCCGCTAACATCGTGCTACAACAGAGCCTAGCTAGTGGAGTGACGCCGGATGGAGCCACAGTTTACGTTCTGCAGTCGAAGAGATCGATTCTTCCGCACTGGAAACTGTTACTTGTTTCCTTTGCCCGGTGTGAAGTGTTTGTTAACAATTAATTAAAAGTGTTAAGCGATTATACGCCCACACTATGTTCGACAATGCTGCTAAAACTACTGACATCGCCGACATAAACATCTGTATGTCACTGAACTCATCCGAAACGGCTAGAAAGATTTTGATGCCTTTTTATGTGTTTAAGTGAGTTTCTGGATGGTTTAGGTTCTGAATTGGAGCCAAAAGTAGGTGCCAATGCGATCGAGTTCCAAGAGTTTTTTTTTTCAGCTAACGTTCGGGCGGGACAACGTCTGTATAATTCGCTAGTATTGGATTATAAAAATACTTTTCAAGCAGGTTGAAAGTTGATTGAAGAAGGTGGTCCAGTTTTTTGTTTAAATATTATGTTATTAAATATTATGTTGGAAAAGTAGAATCATAGAACAGAAGACGAACGATATGTCCAGTCAAAATCTGACAAATTCATTAAAAAATAAATATTTATTTATTGGACAGCAATCTGTTTCATATCACAAGCTTGTTTTTGATTAAGAGTTGCCCAAAAATCGGGCAGAAAGCTTACTTAGTCAGGTGTCATGAATCTAATTAATTTCTTTAAGGATTCTGGATGAAATGATTGGCTAACCGGATAGTATCAAAGGGAATCCTCATAAAGTATTCTCAACGCATAAAACCAAATAATATATATATTAAAGTACGACAATCTCAAACACAGTCCTCCTTAAAGTTCATCACAGACCTTTTTTTTCATCGAAGACTGACACATACAATAATTAATAATGACACATACATAGTACAATAATTATGTATCGAATATTATATATATTCGCTTTACCTTTACAAAGCCATATGATTCCCTAATAGAAATGACTAATTTAAAGCTCAAGAGAAATTAAAATTATATCCTACTAAATCCCTTTCACTCCCAAATTCTGAACACGTACCGCGTTAAAACCCTAATTTGCAAAGTAATGTCCTCATTAATACACACACGGGTGTTGTATTCAGTGACTAAAAGTTTGAATAAAAACTTTTGAATAAGCAAGATGTTGGACGTTTAAAAAAAGTTTCATACTTATTGCCATAGAACAACTCTGTTAGTATGACTGTTTCAGTCCGATGAGTTTTGAAACAAAATCTCAACTGCTACAAACTTGCTGTCCTACTCCATCATATAATACAACTACATCGAGCTTCTAATCCATACACCGTAGTACCATCAAACTAAACAACATATACATACCTAACCGCACTGGAGCAACGAGGTAGTATTGTCTAGGCCTCCTTCATTACGATCACCAGAAACACCAGACGGCATCGACATTATGATGACCCGTGCGACCCTGGGTCGTTACAACTGCTATACCAATAACTTCTTATCGTATGGTTCTTATACTAATTGTGTGATTATTAATTTGAAATAATGTAGACCTATACCTTGTATTTTGTAAATACAAAATTCACATCAAAAAGTCTGTTAAGCCTACTGAAAAATTTGACTTGACCAATCCGTAAATCTTTACGAGCCTTGGTTGGATAGGTCAGAAGTTTTTAAACTAAACTAAGTAAAATACCTTACATTGCTACAAATTTTATAAGAATTAAATCTAAAAGAACGTATAGCCGAGTGAAAAGTAATGGGTTCGATTCTCGGTTTTTAAACTTTTATGCTCCCTCTGCTCGACGTAAATATTTTTACCTGATCGTCCGTCACAACACAGACACTTATAATGTGGAGGCTGGGAAGGTGTGACTGAAAACTTATTTAAAAAAGTATCGGGCGCACAGCAACAACGCATTTCATTTCGTTTCATTACATTCCGTACAAGGTTGGAGTGGCTTGAAGCCTTGAACATTTTTTATTTAACATAACGGAGGAAGAGTGCACTTTGATCTTACGTTAGGTTGTGTATACGTTTTTCTACTTTGTTCTTGTCTTCGATTAACATACCTGTAACAAAGGATGAACGTTAAATATTTGTGTTATAACGAGCTTTTATTTTTACAAGCTTTTGTTTAACTTGCCGTGTTAGTATGTTTCTGGGGTCTAATTTTGCAACTGAATTTTATAGCAGTTATCCTCAACTGATTGACCTGACATTTTGCATACACGTTTAATTTGGATGACAATGCATGGTCAGTTGAGTAACATTGTTAATCCAATATGGCGGACCGCCCGAGATGCTGGACTAGTTACATTATATGCAATTCCATGATATTGGTATCAAATGAAAGGGTTTACGGAGCAGAATACGAAAAAAAAAAGTAAAAAAGCATTTTTAAAAACAAACTTTTATTTAAATGCACTAAAAAGGAGAAAATAAACTTTAATTTAAAGTAAGGCTATCAATTTATTACATTACACAATTTATATAATATACAAGCATGTCGATTTACATACATTTAATGTTATTTTTATATTAGAAATCAATAATCTGTTACTTCAGTGAAGGACATATCGTGAGGAAACCTGCATATTTCCTCTTGGTCTTTAGCCCTTCCTTGAAGAACAGAGTTCAGAGTTGTTGTAGATATAATAAATAGAGGTGATAATATATTATACTTTACCATATTAAGTAGGCAATTAAAAAGGGCCAACGGGTTCTCGAATTAAGACCACGAATTGGCAGACCTAGCGTGGGATGCACTCTGGCCCGATGGACCGACGGCCTTGAGAAGACAAATGGTAGTAGCTAGATGAGATCACAGAGGGCCCACTGTTGTGGCACACCTTGAGAGAAGCTTATGTCCAGCAATGAAGAAGATGATTATATTAAGTAATTGATTACTGAACCTCATTTATAATGTCTTGTCTTCATCCCTATTGGTGCGTTTTTATCAAAATACAACATACAGCCAACTTACATTATTTTGCAAAATAATTAGAATTCTACTTACATACTTTGCAAGTAAGTTTGATTATACCGATTATCTTCTAACTAAACAGTATAACGATTCTATTAAGGAACTATATTTAAATTTACGATCAGATCCCATCTCAATTTATTACATACTGACAATAAACATTTACAACAGAGCGGAACGGACTTCACAACTATTTAGTTGTCACCTCGGGCTAAAATCAATGAAATGATTAAGAAATAAATGTACAGTTATAAAATTTAATTACTAATAAAAATCTTTAGATGTCTAAATAGGTTGAAGTATATTGTAGTACATCAATTTAATGTCGAATATTAACATGAAATAAATAAATAAGTTGGATCCTGGTAAGTAACACATGCTTATAGCTTCAAAAAAATCTATGACAATTTTAATAACATGATGGAAAGAATTGTTCTTTACATATCCATCATATTTCTATGAATTGCCTACTAAGTTCATATTTTATTTTATTTAGTCACGTTAACTCCACTGATTCGTCCATTCCATTAGAGTTTAAGAAGCCCAATTCAACTAGACACAAAAATGTACTCTGTGATCTCTGACAGCGAGTCATGATAACCTACTCTGTGTTTTAAATAAAAACATCAGCGCCAAACAGTACGTGCGCAAAATTCAAACGAATTTGAGGGTCGCAAAAAAGGAATTCAATTTTTAAAGCCGTCATACATAATCAAGGAGGCAATCTCAAGTAAACGGAGCGGATTCAGGAACCCTTAAAGGGTACAGGAGTAAAAACCATTGATTCATGTGGGAAAGTGACCCCTATCCCTTTCTACACGGTTCTCGGAGCTGCGAACCGGTCCCATTCATACGCCATAAACGGCAATGAAATCCTACTATTTAGTACTCCCAACTCCAATATCGTAAATTAAAGGATTGAAAGTGTATGAGATTTTGGAATACATAATATCGATATATTCGGATAACATATATTCGGAGTGATAACGGTTATGATACGGGCTGGCCTAGTACTGTTGATTTGTGCATATTTTAGATCCATAAATGTAGAATTTGTGTAATAATCAAAACAGCATCGTTTGAATATTACTATAGGTTTTTTATAATTTACTTGAATATGGCGTGTGCTTGAGCCCAAGCCAACCGTCCCCGCTCGTGCACCCTGCCGAACAACAAAACAGGCGAAGGCTACCGGTCACTTCTTTAAGGGGTCGTTTGGCTTTGTACCACCCAGATTAGTCTCGATGGTTTTCAGGCGTCGGTGTTAGGATTCTTTACTTTCCTGGCTATCCTGGCTAGCTACTACCTTCCTTCTAGAATCAACCGTAAAGCCTTACCTTATCTAATCTATGTTATCTTATCTTTTCTAACAACTTTAAAACTGAAATACTTTTGTATGAAGGAACATGAGTTGGCAGTGTCCCGGTTTAAACGTACTAATAAAATGCTTTTGGACCCATATATATATATATATATATTTCAATCTATTTACAACTGGAAATTATTGAATCATTCAATAATCAAATATACTCTAATGACAAGATTTCATCGTCTTAACCATTTTATTCATTACTTAAGTATAAAGAAAAAGAAATATCATACATAATTAAATATATCTATATCCTAATTATACAGAATAAACGGAGCAACATTTGATACACGGAACTGATCGCTCTGTAGAACTGTTTGTGCAATTTCACAAATAAAATCCTTTTCGTAACAATATGTAAGAAACTTAATTCACAGTGGAATGTACACATTTACAGTGCTACGGGTACTCACGATAAGTATATGGTTTAGCCGTTACTACGATCCATGCAACTGGGTACAATATGCGTATCAGCCATTGGCATACACAACAACTATCGAGCGTACCCGTATCTTACTGAAATATATGCCAATAAATGACACTGAAATGTATGTAATTGGAAAATTCTGTTCGTTAGAATTAACGTCTAAATCAGACATGTAGGATTTCTTTAGAGTGCGGTGGTTTCTAACACCACGGTTGAAATTTTGTATGAATGCCTTTCACAAATCGATGTGAGAAATGTTACTAATTATAAATACAATTCGATATTGAATACGAACAGTTTTTAGATAAGCAACATCTATTGTACAAATTTTTTACAATAAATGCTGAAGTTATCAACAAAATTAACAAATTATATTTCAAAGATTATCTGAGTTCCGAATCCATTGGCTTGTGTACAATCGAAATTATACCTTAAAAATTATCTAGATTTAAAATCTCACGACTTGTGTTCGTTATCAGATTTTATAGTTAAGGAATGAATGCTCGGGATGGGAACTTGATTAGGGATAATATATCATGAGAGTTATTGTGCTTCAGAGAGCAACGTAAGCTATCGTGTCATGTTAATTGTATAATTAATACGAGAAGATAGCTTACGGAACAGCTTTCAGCTTACAGCTTTCGAATTGGCGAGAGGGGAGAGACAGAGAGAGAGAGACGTAAAATCTGATCCATGGGCTGGTGACTTTACCCAATCCTTGCTGAGTTGCAAAATAAAGTACCTACCAGACATCCTAAGTTGCAAAGAGATAGTTATATGTTTTTTTCTCGAACAAGATAACATTTCACTTCTACACAGAGTAATTTGTATATCTATGGACAGGTCATATTTATTGAGGTTGAACTCCTTATACGGATAGTCCTGTTGCAACAACATGTAAGCACTGACTGCAAAAACAGTATTTTGTCATACCCTATTTGTCCATAAAATACTTTACCACAGCATACAGATCACAGTATAGGCTCTGATCGCAAACAAATGTAGACATCAAGGCATCTGATTTCGTAATCTACTTCAAATCGGACTGAAATTACGATTGCAATTGGACGTATCTAGTTGTAGTAACTGTACCGTAGTTCGTTTATAGCAAAACTTGTGTCGATAAATGATTCACTGAGTAATGTAAGGTTAGATTCAAACGTTAAATATGAGACTGTTGGTGGCAAATTATGAGCGCACCATAATGCGGTTACAACTTACAAGGGATATGACGTCATTTCGGTTGTTATCGAAATACAGAAGTCGTTAAGCCGCATCGGAAAATTATGTGAACTGTAACGAGTAATACCTCATTCAATACTCTTGACCGGCAGATGATTTTTTTTTTGCAAATTTTAAAATTATTTCGACCTTCTAATAAAAATATGTGTATAAGGCCTTCATTCTCTAATCTGAAGGATTTAATATAATTGTTTATTAAACGCAATCTCCTATGTTATAAATATAATAAAGTAATATAATAAAGGCTATGTAAAATTTATTTATAATATTTGTAATTAATGATGTGTTAGTAAATTAAGGATGTAACAAGTGACCTTATCCCTACTCTGAGATACCACCCACATAGGCGTTTCATTACAGATACTCAATCGACACTTCCATTTGTCACTAGCTCATCAAAACCCACTGAAGCATAGTAGACCGACATTTTAGGTCCTTATAATTGTGATGAGAAACTCTGGCTTGCATAGTTAATTGCATACTGAGATTAACGTTTGGAGCCATAATAATTCCGATTACTGAGATCTAATTACTGTATGTGCACCTCCTTCAATATGAAGAGCTGTTTTCTCTACAAATACTGGGGAGAACCAGCGTAAAAAATCGTTTCGATTAAGTTATCTACCAAATCTTGAAAGAATTATGTATTTTTAAGACTCCCTTATATATAACAGTTAATTTCGAATCTAAACCAGTTAACATAATTGCCGTCTTCAACTTATCGAGGAAAAAAATTAATTCTCCAAACCGAAACCCTAAGCAATTCAGCTCATAAAAACAATATTCCAAAAACGATATTCAAGTATTGACTTTCATTTAATCTTTGGCCCTAAAGCTTCACATGACACGACTGTTATGTCAGTCGCCGCACCGAAATTACGTCCATAAAGATGGCGAGATACGCGTATATCGGTTTTATTGGTTGCAAGATCAGAACCGATCGACGTCACCTACTGCGAACGTAATCTTGTTCATTTGGACGACGCGCGTGACAAGAATATCCTTCACCTACTGCGAAATATGACGTGTAGTGAAATACAAGAATACTTTTCCGCAAATGTCGTAGTGTTATCGGGGATACGTGGAGGCTGAGGGATAAGGAATCGGAAGAGATAGGAATGTAGGGATAAAGTTTAGCTAGATTAGAGAAATCGATAAGTTAGACAGTGATTTTGAACCTTATCAGATGTCTCTCTCTTGACATTCATTGCAGGTGTCGGTGTAATGTGGCTACTACAAAATGTGTGGTATATTTATATTTTTTTATGTTAAAACTAACTTTTCTGTTAGTTACTTTATCTTATTTTGAATATGTTCAAAAAATTATAATATACAGAATTAAAGGAAATTCCCTCTCTCTTTTACTTTCTCTTTCTCTTGATCACAAACTGTATATTTTAATATTATTTTAAATTTTTTAGTTCATTCGCTACGAAAGCGTATTTCTTTAGTTTTTTTAAACTATATTTTATAATGCTAAACTTTCTGAAACGCTAGTAGAAGCAAAAAATTACACGCGTAAGTGTATTTACAAAATACAAAAATTACATCATTTTGATTTGGAATTCAGACTTACAGTATCTGATGAATACGCCTCATTTGTGAATGCTAACACCAACATTGTTCTTAACGAAAGTTCTTGTATCACATAACTTGTTTCATGGAACAAATAGTTAGTGTCTTCAATAGTTAGTGAAAAAAAAAATTTACAGCTATTTACTAGAGACACATTGCCTCAGTCGGTAACAAATACCAGTTTCTATTCTTCATTACACGTGGCAAAATCAGAGTCGATCGATGTCACCTCGCTCGGATATAATCTCGTTTCATTTTGACAAAACGCGTGACGAGAATAACATTTAGCGCCTTCATCGAAAAATGTACCAATAAAAGTATTATAATAATTTTCCATATAAAATAAGAAAAAATGTAGGTATTGTAAGCAAATATTCACCTTTTCCTTCTTCGCCATTATGTCACTGGCTGCTTACCATTAGACGGTCCGTCCCATACTCCCATTTAACAAGTTGGCTTAAAAATACACACGTAGATTTTGCCCTTAGTTTTACTTTAACCGTTGTGTTTCGTTTGCACGGTTGCTTCTACAAATACGTTAATAATTTATCATTTATCATGTTTTGAAAGCCCATCACTGGATATAAGCCACACCTAATATAGCATCAATCTTACCTGATGCTGATGTTTCTAAATTCAACGAATATTCGTTTCCTCACCTGGTTATTCATTTACTCAGTTGGAGTAAATTTATCAAGTTGCCATTTAGAACCTTCTTTCCCCAATGATTATCGGTCCTTCGAGGTTTCATGCCAATAAAATGAAATATCACCCGAGTTCGAATTTTATACGAACTTTATTCTTATACATATATTACTAGCGGCCCGCCCCGGCTTCGCACGAGTGTACTTTATCAATAGTATCCGTAGCGTATGCGATGAAATAAATTTTTAAGCAAATTTTTTACCTTGGTTCACGTTACAGAAGTTTTAGTAAGAATCCTTTATTTTTTCCAGTAATAAATATAGGCTATGTTACTCAAGGATAATGTAGCATTCTTATGGTGAAAGAACTTTTAAAATCTGTTCAGTAGTTTTTGAGTCTATTCGTAACAAACATACAAAAATACAAAGCTTTATTAATATTAGTATAGATTAAATTTTATCTCAACCTTTTAATGTGTATGCGTTATTTAAATCAATCATTATCATTTACTTGATTACAGGAAATCATGTAATTAAACCCACTTGCCATCATAACAACACGAGGAACTCTTAGTTCAATATAATGTTCTCAAAGAAGAATATGTTGGTAAACATCAATATGGACTTGTATAACATGATTAATTATGATCTTAAACCCAATCACTCTGTGACAGAGACTAAAGCCCAACAGTGGGTTAGTTGTTTTACCAAAATGGAAATTGACTTTAAATCTAATCTAAAAATAACTACAAAAACAACCGTTGCGAAATGTTATTGATCATAATTGAAAACCTATTTACAGAACACTTTTCTAGTAACACGATCCGAATGCAGGCGTTCTGAGAAATACTGTATATTAACGGAGAGCAGTGGCTCATTCGACACATTACTGTTAAAATAGAAATCTATTGTTAAAAATACATTGCAGTTTCCATATAAAAAATATTTATATTTGTACTCAAAAGCGGCAATGTCAATTACGTTAGTTGTTCAATAACATTTTGGTACTGTACAGTGACCGGTGGTGGTATGGATATCGCATTACATGTAAGCGTGCGCCGAGACGGAACAAGATTCCTAAAGAAGCTGGAGACTTTTCATATCACGAAGACCATAGTAGTATTTCGTAACACCAAGTTAATAACGTTGACAACTGATTGATCGTAATATAACTGTCATATTATAATGGAAAACTTAGTAGAATGAACTATTTTAATTGCACTGAAACATGAACACGGTTGTTATAAGGTGGATATATATAATGTTGACCTCGCCTTCAATTAAAAAAATTATAATTCTACGTGTATACACTTCCTGTAGGAAATATACAATAAAATCTTTGTTGAAATAGCTAAAAATATACCATTGTATGAGGTTATTCTAGTTTAATATCTGCGCACTTGATAATGGTACTTTGTGTATCTCTTTAAGTATAGCATAGTGTGAAAGGAACTCCAATCAATCTTGACTTTAAACCAACTGCCAATGCTCGACATGGACTCTAGGCCTTTTTTTTTTTGACGAGGGGGAAACCTTCAAAAGGTACCCGGTGCCGTGGGAGCGACACAGGGTTATGCGGGATTTTTACCCACTAAAACCCCCCCGGTGGCCTTCCTCAGTACTTGTGGAGAACTCCGGGATCTCCAAAAGGAACACAACCGGAGACCTCCAAGCGCGGCGCCCTTATGCTCGGGCTCCGCCCGCGAGGGACCACAGGCCCCATCGCTCACCATCACCTTACAACGGTATGCGGCCACACATACCGTCGTCCTTCCCGGAGTTGCCGATGGACGGTTCGAGCTCCCACTCTAGCCGCCCGCAACCCTGAAAGCCCCCTTTTAGTCGCCTCTTACGACAGGCAGGGGATACCGAAGCTCGTATTCTATTCCCGAGCCACAGGGACAAATGGACTCTAGGCCTAGGGCCTCTTGTTGCGTGGTGGTTTAATCCCAATGGTACGCGTCCATAGAGGTAGGGTTTCTTACTACCGAGCTAGCTATACGCTCTCTCTAAACTCAATGCTGTTTTTGACGTGATTCAGTTAAAGAATTTGAAAATCGTTTTATAAAGTAAGTGTCTTGCGTCCTTTCAGAATGTCTTTGGCGTAGGGATGTCTAAGCCGGCCACCAGCCAGTCTACCAGTCTGTCGTCAGCTACTTACATAAAAAACAGTCCATCTGGTGTTTATTCGGCACTACATCCCACGAAGACATGTATTTAATCTCCAATAAAACGAAAAAATATTATGTTTGTAATTTATTTTCAACTTTTATCTGGTACGACAATATAATTAATATCATCAACGTTATTTTTCCACAAATGTTACTGGGACAGCGTGGTAGTGATACGCCCCAGATATTCTCAATTACGAGGTGAGCTGAAGTCCTCCAGTGGACCGCCAATGAATTGTGGGCAATTTATAACGACACATAATTGCTCGTTTAAACGGATTAAAGCATTAACCACTGTCAATGTCACGACAAGGCATTTTTACTCAAGCGATATTAAATACTGATATATCGAGTGTTTCCCGGTTTACAGCTACATAGCGGCCACGGCGACACGGCTTTGTCGACTTATTTTGCCTGTCATTTAGGAAAACATACATATTTATATGATATTTTTTATATAAATAACAGTGCCAGCTAACTATTAAGAACTCAAGTTCAAACCCTGCTTGAACCTCTAATCTTTCAAATTATTAAATTAGTATTAATTTACTGTGCAACAGTCCGCAAGCATAATGTATGTTGGTATATACTTCTATATATGCATAGAATCTTCCTCCCTCCCACAGAGGAAACATACATTTATGATAAATAAAAGTATATACCAATATACTTACCGTCACCAACACGTATTTTGCTCCGAAACGGAGCATCCTCAGGGTGAGTAGACTCTACGAGTGTTAAACCGCAAAGTCAAAGTATACGTATACCATCATACATTGTGCTTGCGGGTTGCTGCAAAGTAAAAGAATACTAATTTAATAACAATGAATTTTCGCAAAATAACGCCTGATACTATCAACTATTTTGAAATTATATAAGTATTACAATTTAATTATCACTTGCTCGTGTGCAGGAAAACATCGCGAGGAAGCCTGCATAGCTAAGAGTTCTCTATAAAGTTCTCCAAAGGTGTGCGAAATCTATCAGTCTGCACTTGGTAACCGTGGAAGATTGCATTCAGATCTATTAAACTAATCATATTTGTAAAGAAGCTTTTACCATAATTTTAGAAATTTCGTTTAAAACTTTTTGTATATGTAGAGAATTCTAGCGTATTTGTAAATATATGTGTGCATTTTATGTATTGATACGTGTATTCGTGTTTCGTTTCGATTCATTTGCTATTCAGTGCTCTTAGCAGTATATACTTTGTAAATGTTGTTCAAACCTGAACTAATTTTATATGTAAGTTATGAAATTCGCGATTAGATAGGTACGCGAGCCGTAAACGCAAAATGGCCGTGACATATGCGCGCTATACCGGTGACTGGTGAACGCTATGCGCTGATGCGCAGTGTAGAATTAGTTTGCGAAATTGAAACAATGCGAGCGGAGCGTTATTTTGGGCGCACGGTGGTACAATTTAGGCTGGATAAACTGTAAATAAAGACGATTAGACTGTTTTTATACACGGATATCAGCTGTAACATATTGTATTATAGCTACTTTAAACATGATAAACATAGTCGATTCCCAATTTGTTTTAATCTTCGTTAAAATATTCACACCGAACTCTGTATTAGGAAGGGAATGAAATTATTAAATTAGTATTAATTTACTTTGCAACAATCCGATAGTATACGTAAACTTCTATACATGCATAGAACCTCCCTCCCGCCCAAAAAGGAAAACATGCAATTATGATAAATAAAAGTATATACCAACATACATACCGTCACCAACACGTGTTTCGCTAAGAAACAGAGCATCCTCAGGGTGAGTAGACTCTACGAGTGTTAACCGCAAAGTGAGCGCCTGCTACCGAATGCGGGCCTTTTATACCCAACTCGCTGACTGGTGATCTGAACTTGTTCTAGATAGTATGAATCACTATTCCAAGTAATAGTGAATTACTATTCCACGTCCAAAATTCAAACCAAGGTTTAAACAAAGAGGCTATGATTACAACCCATAATTTTCCCACAACTGGGCTCGGGTTTTCTCTTACACCGTGGCGGGTTAAGACCACAGTCCGTCACGTTTGCCAAGTGCAGTTTTTTCACGCATGAGAACATTATGGAGAACTATCAATACGCAGATAATTCATTTGTAATACAAGCATAAATTGCAAAATTAAAGTTTAAATTAAAAACTAAATATTAAATTAAAGCCGCGAAACCATCGTTCAAACTACATTACGAAAATTACTTTTTACATAGTAAATTGAACTAATGGTTCCTTTCATGAAATATTCATGGCGTATTCCGTTCAATTCGAAAACTTTAAACAATATAAAGATTTTCCATTTAGAATTTTCCGTACGACCAAAGTACGTGCAATACAAAATGTTTCTTTTAAAAAAAAAACTGCTTGTTTAGTCACTTGGAAAAAATAGAAAGCATTTAGATATGTATAGATCTTAAACTGTTATTTTAGGCTTAATTCAATTATTTTTATTTGAGACACGTGTCTGGCCCGTAACGACGAGTTGCGCTACTTGTTACTAGCATTCAAACTTTGATGCTGAAAACAGTAATCATTTTATAGTTATATGAACACAGGCGAAAGCTAAACGGACAGATAAACAAACAGAATATCATGTATAAGTACCGTCAATATAAAAATCAATGGTAAATAGATAGTCTACATCCTCTAAAACCTGGCTTATATCCGATATCAGTAAACTCTGCCGTAATTAGATGACATTGAAAATTTTAATTTTAATTAAGTCAAAGATGGGAACTCCTACATACCAAATTTAATTTTACATATCAGTTTTGTTTGGCGACACCGATGCCCAGATGTTAGTGACCCTACCTACCGAGAAAGGGGTTCCGAATTCGACCTCAGCTGGGTCAAACATTTATATGACAGATAAATGTTTGTTCTCGGATCGTGGGTATTTGTAAGTTTGTAAGGCGACTAAAAGGGGACTTTCGAGGTTGCGGGCGGTAAGAGTGGGAACTCGAACCATCTAGCTAGCAACCCCGGGAAGGACGACGGTATGTGTGGCCGCGTGCCGTCGATAAGATTGGATGGTATGAGACGAGACATATTGTTCCTCCCGGGTAGAACCCGACAAGGGTACCACGCTCAGAGGACTCCGGTTGCGTTCCTACGGAGATCCCGGAGTCCTCTACATAGCGCTGAAGAAGGTCACCGGAGGAGTTTTACTGTGGTAAAAATCCCACATAACCCGGCATTGCTCCCAAGGCATTGGGTACCTTTTGAAGGTTTCCCCGTCGAAAACAAAAAATAGGGTGGGGTGTGGGTATGTGGACATTTATTAATTTATAAATGGTGTTTCTATACTACTTACGTGGTAGTAAAAGATTATTTGTGAACTTAATCACTCGGTGTTAGAGATGTTCAACTTTCTTTATTTCAGTCGTACCTCTCAGACAGAAGTCAGTGTGTTAGGGTAAGTTCATACACAAGCTCCTATAGAAAAATTAAAAACGGTGTCCCCCAGGGTGGTGTTTTGGGTCCTAGTCTGTTTCTAGTGTACATAAATGATCCCTTCAATCTCAGCTTAGAATCTGGTATTATTTTTTCGTATGCAGGTGAGTCTATCGTATGATACTACATTACCTAGTAGGGATGACACAGCAAAGTCATTTCTTATACAGCTTGAACGGGCACAAAGGGCCATCCTTAAAATCAGTTTATCTCAACCATTTCGCTTTCCAACAGTTGAACTTTACAGTAAAGCTAAAGTTTTAACTGTGCGCCAGTTATTTATTCTCCATACCGTTCTATAACAGCATCGACTTACTGCATATTATCCTCAATCGATGCGCCGTAGCCATTCTGTGGTTAATTATGTGACCATCAGAAAATCGTTTCACTCAGCGATTCTTTGTTTATATGGGTCCACATCTTTACAATCTGCTACATAAAATACTAAACCTTTATCCACTCACCTCATACAAATACAACGAATCTACAACAGAATTCCTCATTAGTATTAATTATGACACCACTGAATCTCTTCTTAAAATCGTAATTTAAATACAATTATTTACAATTATTACTACCATATCCATTTTCCCACTAACTCATTGACTCTTTCCTGCATGCACGTCCTCTCTCTTACTCTCTCTCTTTCAGACACACACCCACTCAGAGATAATGAGCGCCCGTGTGGTCGCGCACGTACATACATGTGTTCGCACAAATATAATTCAAAGTAACACTCACATTCCTTTCCTTTTATTTTATATCAATAAGTGCAACTTTTAAATTGGTAAATAACTTGTAACTATTGTTGCGGTGAGCCTGGTTTCCCGTGACACAGGTTTGTAACCTACTATGGGTACCAGCTTCCATAAATACTGTGGTTCTACACAATTTTTGATATCACTTCATTGTAGCACTCTTTTGTATTTGTGGTGGAAAATATATGATTATTATTATTAATATTATTATTATTAAAACTTCAAATTGAACGTTTATACCTTTTGTAACTCACAATTTTGATTCGAATGAACACATACATATGTTACATAATTTAGTAATTACAGAGCTGTGAAATGTCAAACGAAATAATTGATAACGAGGCACAAGACGGTATTTCGTGTCGAAAGTATGTAAGTAAGTACATATAAGCGATTACAGGTTACTGCGACAGTGAGGAAGGTGTATATAATTTAGAATTAAATGCCGCAATCATATTTTACTTCACTCTTAAATTAACCGGGACTTTATTAAAATAACGAAGTACTTTGTAATCTGCAAAGGAAAGTTTCAAAGGTTTATTCAGCCTGTAAAATCAAGAGTTTGTGTATTTGATTAATGTATTTAAAAATAAAATTATATTGCGTCTAATCTACGCTACAGTAATTCGTGCAATATTGTAAAGTAACCTCTGATTGTAATGCTATAAATTACATATTGATCATGTTTTTATCATTTTTATTAATTTATCATGATAATCATTGTTACCACAATATCTAGTATTAATATCCATGCCACCCGAAATACACAGAACTACAATGCGGAGGTAAGAGTGTGTGAATGACACACAGTCACACAACAAGCACGCATACATTGTAGTATTTTGATACTTACATGTTTTTATATGTAATATTTTAGTAGCAGCTTAGTTTGTTCTTTTACAAAAATACTGTTTTGGTAAACTTCTTTTATAATTTCCTGTACCTTTTATCTACTTGTTCTGTAATTTCTTTAATTATTTTATTATGAGTAATGGTTTTGTTATTGTTGTCAAATATTTGGCAAATGTCTTAAATTATTGTCACCATGGTAACTTTTATTTTTAATATGTACAATTTTGTTCTCTTTTGTAATAAAGTTTATTAGGCTAACAAGAAATTTTAAATTCATGAAAAAAGAACACAAAAAAAGAATGATTCCAAAAATTCGTCACATAAAAGGCGAACGGTGACGAGACTGAACAGTCACAGAGTCAGAACATTTCTGTCACGACACGGAACAGTCTCGCGCTCCTAGCCGGAAATCTTCTGTTACTCTCGACTCCGGGATCTATATGTCTCGTGCGCTCACGCACGCTCTGGTCAAGGAGGTTTTCGTGTGTTGAACATCAGAGATACTGACGTCTTGTGTACTCCAACACACGCTTCTATCAACGAGGTCTAGGTGCGCTGAACACCGGAGACTCTGAGCGTTTCGTGCGTTCTAAACGCACGCTCCTGTCTGCAAAGCCTCCGCGCGCTACACGCCGGAGAAGCGACTGATACGACGGCCCTAGCTATAGGCCTACCTGCTTACAAATGACTTTTACTTTCTTAAGTTATTATCTCCTGTAACATATTATTTGTAACCGCCAGGAATATTTTAATATATTCTATCTTCTAAATTTCTAGATCTTTTTCTTATATCACTACAACATGCACGTATGAACGAACCCAAACGCATACGCTCACAGCATTGAATTTCATATTATTATATTGAACGCCCTGTTGACGTCATAATAATCTAAATTACGAATACAGTGCACTGTATTACGGAGGGAATGCAAATCAGTACACGTATATTTATCGCAGAATTGCTTTACATTTCTTATATCCAGTGCACGGTAGATTGGGAGTCGTAACTTACAAGTATTGTGGCGCCGCAAAGTATTTAATTTTAGATTGCCCCCATGATTTATTATAGAGGGAAAAGTTGGTGGTTAAGAAATAAATTGATAACAGGGTGAGCTGGAATCGTTTCTCAAACGTGCAAGGTACGTTTGTACAGATAATGTAATTATCATTCACCAAACGCGTTTATCATGTGACTGATAGAATATTTCTAATTTTATAGCGCTTAACAGTTTTTATCGGTGTGAATTTATTCAGAAATACTATTTTTTAACGCTATATATCTTATTTTAATTAATTTACACCATATCTTTCTACTTCGTAATGATGTTTCATAATCCAAAAAATCCTAATTAATTACATACAGATTAACCTAAGTGGGCAACTTCATGGCCGGTTTCTCAAAGTTCTACGCTTTGGAATTTCATTAAAATTACTTCATACCTTTTCAAGCAAACAAAATCAGTAAAATTCTTACTTACTCACGGTATAGGTTAACAAACATTATTAAAAGATGTCGTTGACACAATGAAAGAACTGGCCGATTTTATTTGCCCATTAACACCACTTTTCTGTCCATTTATCTTTACGTCATATCCTCTTTAATAGACTGAGATACACCCAAAACCGGACAACCGCTTTCGCATTCACATATTCGCGCTTATATAAACAGCACTCCTCCGGCAACCCCATATGAGTCACGAGTCAATCAAGATTCTTAACAACGTAAAAGTTGTAGTAGCTTTTTTTAAAGGGAAATTATTGCGTTTGCATGAATAAGTGACCAATGATGTTTATAAAATACATTTATGATGAAAATGCTGATCAATGAAAAGTGAAACCAAAAGGCGCTTTTTAAACACGTTTTTCTACCAAATTGTAAGTATAATGCTTTATTCGAAACCGTTGGCGGTTTATATTCCTTTACAATTATTCATAACCTATTGGTTTTTTGGATGTTATTACTGTTGGTGTTGTTTTGAAGCATCCATAGCTTTTTGTAACATACTTCGGACACTGTGGGGAGCAGGATGGGTGACCATTAGTTAAAAAAATCATAATCTCTTTAAAGTCTTCCATGCTACGAGCAACAAATGATTTAACACGAGACCCTGAGAGTTGGTGCTGCATCTGTAATCGTATACTGACCCCTGATCCCGTGGCGAAGTCACTATGATGGTAACCATTATGATTGGTCTAAACGTTTTATATGGTTAAATTGATTGCTGTAGCTAATATTATGACAATTTCATATGACACAGTGCACCAGAAATAATAAGTACGATAGTATAGAAATGATATGTGATAGAAACCTTATTTTTTTCTGCTATAAAGCCATTTAGTAAGTTGGGTTTAAAGCTTTTTGTTATCAGTGTAACTTATAAATTAAGACTTTAATTCTCAGAGTTGCGTTTGCGACTGTTTTTTTTTAATTCTACGTACATATGTACAAAGGAAATGATATGAGGTCGTTGCCTCATCTGTTGTTTGGAAGTTATTCGCCATGCTCACAACTGAAGTCATCTACCACTTGGCCCTCCCAACAATATTCATAATTTCTTTATAATTTAGAGATGTGAAAGTCCTGTTACGTCTGTCATAACTAATACATTTCTCTAGAAGATATCAATCACAAAACAACCATTCATCAATATTCAAATTACATACGCGACAAATAGGTATTCGTGTCGAAATTAATGCGCAGTCGGCCGTCTGCATTTTTAAGTCACGCTTTCGTTACTAAAAAATTTACATAGAATAGGAGATTACGGAGCCACATACACCAGTTGTATGAAGATACTGGAAATTTTGGCCGTATTGGGGCGGCCTAGAATACTTCCCCCAATCCCATACTGGCAGAACAGGGTGTCGTAAGAGGCGACAGAAGCCAGCTTGCTTGGTGGTAGGGCGTAAGGACTATATTATCAGTATTATTTTTAAGTCATTAAAATTATTATTGGTATTATTATCTTATCGTGAAGCCTGTCTGGCTAGCTACCATCCTCCTGCTTGAGTGGGCCGCCAAACGACCCATCATGTTCCGGCCAGTAATTTCTTTCTTATCTTCTTCTCATTTCCTGGCCGACAACGCATCAGTAATACCTATGATCTTGTTGATGACCATGGGCGACGGTGACCTTCAGGTGACCTTCAGATGACTCATATGCTCGTTTGTCGGCTATTAACACAAAAAATATGACATTGTCTCCATATACGAAAGCACCCACACAATAAAGTTGTTCTGTTTTGTTAGGAGTATCTTTTAGGTAACCTAAATAGGTTTGCCAACACGCACTTAGCGATCGTGCGAAACTATGCCGTTTAACCCTAATATTAGGAGAGGAAACCCGAGCCTAGCAGAGGACCAGTTACGGAAGTAACCATACCTTGTATCGCTTCGATCTCTTAAATTTGAATATGTGATTTCTGTCCTCTTTGTTTTTCCTTACGAGTAGCATCACAGCCTAATGAACTCTTTTGTACAGTCGAACAACGGAGACTTTTATGAATTTTTATTCATGTGACAACCTCGCTAGACGATATCGACCTGTATTTCCACACCAAAAACGATTGAACAATGTAAGTATTAACTTAATTTATAATTTAACCAATTTGTAATTCAAAATCTGTTGCCATTTTATTTTTTTTGAAGTGGATCTGTTAAAGTCGACAAATAGGTATCTATATTAGTTATTTACAGTGTGGACCTCCACAATTGTATTTAACGCTTAATAACACTGGCCAGAAACTCATAACTTCACAATAGCACACAAGAAACGTCAGTAGATGGATATTGTTAAGTTATTCATCACAATGGCTGTAACACTGAACTCGCGCGTCGCATCCATCATATATTCACGAGGTTGTTACGTCGCAGACACTTGTACGACTAATTATGAGAGACTGAAAAAACAAAGGAATTTCTAGTATATATTTTAGTAGTGTATTAGTTGAATTATTAATGTTTGGACGCGCTGCTAACCAATTGCCTGGTGATTAAACGAGTTCAGTGGCTTCGGCCAGTTGCCGGTAGTAAATGGGGGATCGCCAGTGGAAAAATTGGTTGAGCATTGTCGTGCTTCAAATAGCACATTAACCATTCAGTCACAATTATAATTTTAAGATCAAGCATTGAGTTACATCGGTGGCCTTCGGGCGGCACGACCTCGACTTGTCGAATGAAGAAGAAACAAAAAATTAAGAAAAAAACCGTGCAGTGGGCTGTTAATGGCTTCTATCGAGTACGTACTTTAGATATGTAGGATATCTCATATTCGCTAGTAACGAACTGATTTTACACCTGTTGTGATTTTTCTAAAGAAACTTACAAAATTCGGCAGATGTTAAAGTTTATAACAAATTATTAAATAAATAACCACTTATGCTGAAGTACAACGCGGAGTTCGCGATATTGTACACGATGTTGACTTAGCTTTCCGAGAACAAATCTGTATAAGACCTCACCCCTCAATAAGTTAGTGGACGGCAACTTGCGCGCAAGTGTAATGGAGCGTTAAAATGATGGAGGAAAATTTTATGTTCGAACCGTACTTTCTGGTACTTAATACCACGGCGCCTTGAAATAAAACTTATAATTTTTTAAGAAAGCTTTAGATGTCATCCTTTCGGCCGGTACATAATATATTGAAAATCGTAATGGGCTTAATTATATATAGGTTTAGAAGTCTATCAAGCACGGTACCGTGCAATCTTCGAAAAAAACATGTAATGCTTTACGAAAGGTTTAGATGACATTGATTTGACCTGAACATTAAGAATTGTATTGACCTTGTGCTACAGATAAGAAATAAAGCAACATGCGTAGATGTGTGACGACAATATGCTATGTGACTTCGCTTTCTGTACGCACATGAAAATCCATAGAAACTTTGGGTTGTTTTTACTAGTTTTAAGTTTCATCATTTCTAATGTCAAAGAGATCTTATCTCCCTGACATGAGTTTTCTTATACCATAGCAAAAACTCCTACCTAATTATTATAATATTATTAAGAAATATTTATGTGATATTTGACACAACTGTATTAAAACTGTTGTCTTGTATTGTGTTGTATTTGTATAATATTGTATTGTTTTCGTAATATGAGTTTAAGAGAAAAAGAAAAACCTTCCAGTAGAGCCAATTGAGTTAATTAATCAGTCCTTTGTCCAAAATTATTAACACATAGACACAGCAAAGCGACCGCTAAACCACATTCCAACAAATTATCGAATGCCCGTATCTGGGCTAATTCATCGCCAATGTACGTAGAACTCGGCAAACCATAATATACTCTATTGTTCGAGATGCGATTCCATTGGAAATAGAACAAAATAAACTCTCAGTCTTCAAAACTTTAGTCTTAGACGTTCCTATTCTGTTAGCATACCCAAAACCGAACATGAATTTAATGACAAGAGTGGAACATTACCCTAGGGTAGACTAGCTACTAACAAAGGTTTCATTTAACTTTATGTAAACCAAAATAGCTCATGGGCTTCAGTGTCTATTTAACCCCAGGGATAATAAAATAAAAATAAATATTAACACATTCATATTCACACACTAAGATTATCACACAGAGTAGACTGGATATACAAATGCAAGATAACAACAAGCTTCTTATGTCCTAAAAACATGTATTTACTTGCGGATAGATTTATACCGACAATCATTATTGCCGTTATGATAAATTACCGAAAGCTATTAATAAATTGAAATACTTGACGTACTCATTTGCCTTGAAAATAACGTTACTGTAATAACGGAATGCATTCAATTAATAAACAAAGGAAGTTGCACCAATTTCCTCCGAGGTCTAGTTTAGTTGGTCGTTTGAATCGGCCAGTGGGAGCAAAAAGGTCCACATGAAATTGTGATTGATTGGTGTGCACGGACGTGAGGCCATATCGGTTGGGTTTCGATAAGCGCGCATTAGTTTTATTCGAAAACAGTCATAATGTTGTCCGTTAATTATGAGGCAATTGGCTGACGGAAAGTAGTTCTCTTCTATGGTGGTCCATTTTATGATTGAATTTTATCAAGCAGCTGTTCTGTATTGTGTTTTCTTTATATTATACCAGTAGGTATAATTTACTATGTATTTAGCAGGATGCATCGCGAGCAGGATAGCTAGGCTCAGTTCTAAAAATGGATAAATTCCCCTGGAAGCTGCCGAGGGGATTTTATCAATTTTTAAGACCCAGCCTACCTATCTTGCTCATTATGCATCCTACTAAATAACGGATTCAGGTTCTTTCGGTTACACGTCTTCGCTTGTTGGATTCAAGTACCAACCAGGTAAATCCCACTGATTCCGTTGCATGATAACAATTTTTTTTTATTTATCCAGCTAGCTACCAATTTCCATCTAGAACCCGATACTTAACTATTTTTAAAATACTTTGAACACATTTTTCGGTCAAGTAACCAAGTATTACCTAGTTATTAGATATAATACATAAAAACATATCTGAACTCAACTCACTACTCTATAACAAAACGTTCAACCACGCAAACCAAGCGAGAAGGTATCGAAATAATGACCACTTAATTTTATATAAGGGACGGTTGCCATTTATCCCTTGTTCCCTGTTTCATTCTACGACCAAGGCCGATCGCATTTGGGTCTATTTGGGAACGTTCTCATTAGAATACAAATAACATGTTTTTTTTAAATAACCTTTGCAATAGTAGTAATAAAATGGTATCGCTTTCGTTTAAGTACAAACGACCATTGTAGCCGACCAGAAATGTTAAATTATATGACGACCTGTTTATATCTAAATACTCGTTACAAGTGGTTTTGTTTTGCCCAACCAGATAACAACCCGATGAATTTGTCGATCATAATTTACTAAAAGAGTCGAACGCACTCGAACGTTAGTTATCTTATTGGAGGGTCATTAAGTCATAATTTAAGAGGCTTCCAGAATATTCTACCGGCCTGCCCCAGTGCAGAATGATCGAGGAACCATTCAAGATTTAGTTTTTATGCCGCCCGAAAACCTTCAACATGGCCTAACTTATACATTCCTGAAGAAGATTGTACAAGATTTTAATTTTAAATCTATCAGACTCACCGCGTTCGATTCGGCATTGCAAGGGGTTTTTTCTCCCCCTTTTAATAGCGTTATCAATCAGGCCGCGGGACCCTCTAAACTCAGTCGGTGTGAAATAAATTCTAATTCAGGAATTCCATAAAGGTAACATCTATGAAACTGTATCAGCATAGTTCCCACTTCCATTATACGGTTGTTCTGTAAAATCAAATTTATACTCACTAGGGTTGCATGCCGTAAACACTTCTAATAATAACAGAAAAAAATAACTTCTACACAAATAACCCCGCTAGGTTTCGCTATATAGAGGTTGACGACTCTACGAAATCATTTATGAAATCAAATATGTATAATTATAAAATAAAATAACTTTATGATCTCTTTCGAATTCACGATCCAAACTTTAAATAACACTGATACACAATTAACAAAGTAATTGATATTACTCAGAACAATATCTAAGTCGGTAGGCTCGCCTGTCCTACTTTTTGTTATCTCGTCGTAAATACGATAGCCTAGTGCTGGAGAAGTTCTCAACGCAAAATTTTGTTTTACCAACAATGTATTGTGAACAATGTTTAAATGCTATAAAATTCAATTGTTTACAGCAAGCCTATTCCCTAGATTGTCACTTGTTTCGATGCAGGAAAATTTTGATAAAACTACCGTACGTACGAATTAAACGACCTTGTAGCAAAATTGATCTTCTTCTTTCGATTTTTGACAAATGCAGATTTTATGTGACGGATAGACGTTTGATCGTAGGTTATTTGTGATATCGCATTGGTGTACCTATGATCTACGACATTCGTAATACAAGGAATTCTAGTGTACAGGTATGTTAATATTTATTATTTAAACATTCTTGCAAGAAATACAATGCTAAAACTATACGCCACTCAGTTGGAAATGCCGTCGTATTTTGATAGTATATTTATTTACGTATGCAGATCACTTGCAATGCGATAATTATGCACAAACTTACAGAACTAACAAGCTGAAATAACTTCGTCTCTCCAGCGGTTTAGTCAACTAACACGTGATCTTGAAGCGATGTTATCCCGAATTGAACTCATACTCTGTATAAAATAACTAAATATAAATGTGGTTCTTGCTCTAATATTAAAATGCGTGTTCCTAATTCTTCTGTTCCTTAACGGCTTCATCGATTTGGACGACTTTCTTAGCTACCGAGATGATTATTGTTCATTCAAAAATAACAATTAAATCCTCTTTATTGTACACCAAGAACTATATTAAGAAACATTGAGATACAATATTTTAAGTACATACGCGGTTTTATCACTTAACGATCTCTTCCAGACAACCTACGAGTATTAAGCTGACGTATTGAACGTGGACCCGATAGATGACGCTGTTATTCAGATCCAGATTTTTTTATTTTCCACACAATTAAAGTCAAGGACGAAAGCAAGTATGATATACAAAATACATACATATATTTATATAAATCCTCAAAGTAAAATGCTGAATATTTTGAATTGTATTGAATTGTTTAAATATGATACTCATAAAAACTAATTTTAAGTGAAAATTTGTTGGAAACGAACTTAATAAAAGCACTATAGACTGAATTCTCAAAGAAAATACAAATTCCTTAAAAGAATTCTTAAGCGAGGTACATTCTTATTTCATGGAATGTACTCCAAAGCATTAATAGCTTCGTATTTCATTTGCATAATAACTTTTGTAAACTGTAATACTGCCTTTACATCATACCATTAGGTACGTCATCGTAGCAAAAGATGAATTTTAATTTTAGGATTTTAATCACACGGTAAAACCTTTAAAATGTCAATAAACACTATTTATAGATTTTATTATGACTTCTTTAATATATAATAAGATCGTAACCTAAACATGAAACTGATTGTGGAGATATTTTACTAAACAAAGCATCGATATTATTACGAGCTAATAAATTTTACATTTATAATATTTTATTCAATTTTATGGATCTTAGTCATTGTTAAGCTGCGATAGCGCGAAGAATATTTTGATAAATGAATAGGACATTTGACACTAATAATTTGAAACTTACACGCAAATGCCTTGCACTAAAAATCACCTGTGTTGTGGCTGGCACAGCCACACCCAAATGAAACACAAACACCTAAGAAAAAACATTTGTCTGTCACATAAATGTCTATCCAGATCGGAAGTCGAACCCGGGAGCACTCGCCAGGCAGGACCACCAACACACCAACTGAGCTGAACTATTGTCACCTTAGGACTATATACATTACATCTAGTAAACTAACTCCGTTTGCAATTCATTGTATCAGTTGCGATCAAAACTAATCCTGCTAATGGATCGACAATTCCACTTCTGTAGTAATACTATCAGCTCGCAGCAATCCTATCAACCCTGTCCCTCAGGGGCTTACGGAACACTTTCTCGCTGCATCCGATCGAGCCATGTTTAAACGTCATTCATATGTGCTTATCTTAAGCCGGTTTGAATATCGAAAGTGAACCGTGGCCGCGTCGTGTGAATAGTTTGACGCGCTTAATGCTTTCTATAATCACATAAGATATAATAGGCATTCTTTACACCGTTTTTGGTGTGTGATTATGCAATTGTATAATTTAGTTGTGTTCTGAAATAGATGACCACGTAAACTAGTGTAAAATTATGAACGATTTATGAGAATAATAAAGGAATTTATTAATAAATTAGTAACCTGCCCCGTTGCGATTTAGAAAACTTATGCCGTACGTTTAGAAATAGCAGCCGCATTGTTTTAGAAACGGATTTTAGTTCAATGAATTACAAACTTATTAACTTATTAGCTAATTAAGCTCCAGCAAGGCTATCAAAATTTTGTTTATTACCCGCTTAACAGATTGTCCTTTTTACTTTTATTTTAGACCCGCGGGAACAGGTCCATTTTCCGGGATAGAAAGTATCCTTGATTATAAACCATATAAATCGAGGAATTTTTTTGGAGCGATAAGAATAAAAAAGTATTATAGATAAAATAAATTTAACAATGGTGAACTAGGTAAAACAAAACTTGAAGCTGTACGCAAACGAAGTTGCGGGCGTTTACTTTGGCATATTCATAACTTATATTATGAGTCATTATTTAGAATACTTTTCATATCGGGCAACAAATTTAGTCCAGCATCGAAGATAACTTAATGCGCATAATCATTTTGTAAATATTATATAGTAATATTCTTTATTCGAGTGTGACATAGCAAACCAGCCTTTACGAAGGTTTCTTCTCAAAGCAAGAATCAGTATGTACCACGAAACCGGTACAATACACAGATTATAATACAAAATGGCCATGAAAATGGTACGTTCCAATCGCTTTACAATTCAATTTATTTTATTATACCGAAACTGCGCAGAGTTGTGAACAATACCCATTCAACAGTAATACAAACAATTCCCTTACAAAAAAAATTCTTTACATTATAGTTCGTATCAAGGAAGTAAGATCCCTTGCCCTCCTGGGGCTTGGCCCATTGAGTTCGGTAGTTGAAACGTTCCTGCTATAAAATATATAAATATAGAGCTCAAGTCAAAATACAATAACCGTCTATTTAAAGGCCAAACAATATATTATTTACGGACTCACACATCCTAGTTAAGGCCTCTAGCCTCGCGTCCCAGGCTTATTTCCGGTAAGGGCAACCATTTATTTCACAGATAAGTTATTGTTCGTTTGTCGCAGACGTTTGTGACGAGTTCTGTGTGTCCACGCCACCCGCAACGCGACGGGGAATCTTAATACGGGGGTGTGAGGTAGATATAATCATTTAATTATATTTACTTATGCCTATAGCTTTGCGCTACGAAGCGGTCATAGCCCAGTGTTAATTGTCATAGTTAGTGTTAATTGTACGTGATCGAGATGATCCGAAGTTCAGGCGAGGTCTTTTGTTGAATGGGTGACCACTAGTTCCCTATGGAAGATTAAGCAGCCGCTGGGATTATCATTAATCATTATCGTTACATACTAGTAGTGCCATATCGAAAGTCTTCTGGTCTCTTCTAGTTTTCTTAAGAACTTCACACCAGCCGCATTATGGACTTTTCACCCCCCTTCTTAACTTAGACGAAATGCCTATTCAACTATACGTTAACTTAGTAATTAAGCATTACCTTCGCATGAGTGAGTGTTCCAGACATGTTATTATAGTCAAGTCCAGGTGCACGAAACATGTGTGCCGTCGTAATAAGCCTGTGAAGTGCAGAACTCAGAGACCTCCCACAAGAAGGATGTTGAACCGTTGCCACGTTCATTGGCTAACAAGGGGGCTTGACTGGAATATAAGGATCAATGAACCTGTAAGTGAATTTGTACATATCACTGGCACTTCCACTCGTCTAAAACCAATATATATATATATATATATATATATAAACCCAAAGATGATTGAGGCAACTTGCGTCAGGGGAAATCTATAAGATTCGTTAGTCTTGACAATTTTACTACTTAATTTAGTTGAGTCGAGCTCACTTAACAAGTAACAGTTAGCCGTTTCTTTAGTTGATGGAAACCCGAAAGCGAAAGCATTTTCCCCGACGTAAGCTAATGATCCTTATCGTGCTTCTCCATCAGTTAACGTTTCCTAACAAAAATCCCTAAGGAATGCTCAGCTTTACTTCATTAAATTTGTCATGCGTAAGTTAGTTTATGGAAGTTTTAGGTATCAATTGCACGGGTAAATTTTTACGTTTGGCATTTTACGCGATATAAGTTAAATTTGTTGAATAATTATTCAAAGTTAAAATCAGCTCATGGAACATTATAACAATATAATTTACACCAAACGGTATCACAACTAAATAGAAAGTTTTCCAAACAACTATGGCGTGGAGTTACATATTGTGTAAAATATTTAACAGAATTGTTGAATAGGATATATAAAATTGCCCTCAAATAATGCTCCTCTTTAAAGATTGTCACTTGTGTTGCCAATGCTACGATGAGGAGAAGAATCGCCGCAGTAGCAAGGTCACTGACTCCAGAAGTATCCTTTAAAATGAAATTCAAGTTTTCTTAAAACCATAATAAAATAATACCTTAGTGCAGCAATATTGATAAAACATCTCAATTAATGCGGATATACTACGGTACTTAAAGCTAAAAATAATCTCATCCAAACATGCTTTTCAGTACAATTGCCTAATGTGTTGATGGTGGTAGATATTATTATTTATTGCCATCTTCTCGAGTATTTCCTACATTTAAAAAGACGAACATCAATGACGACAGAACTGAGAAATAAGAGACTTTGAAAAGAAGCACCAAGAAACTGCAAAGATTAATATTTTTCTACTTGCAAATACACTTATGAGGGTTAATTTGGTTTGTCTTAAGCAGTCTTCATATTTATTTCAACAATGTAACTACATCAAACAACAGCCGCGAAAATTCGTTTTACAATCGAAATCTAAGCCTTAGCTTAAAACGCCAAGCAGTTTAAACCTTCCTATACTAGAGTTGATCGGCAGCCATTGCAGCATATTCGTTATTATAGCAGAGTAATATCAAACACGTTGAGCCGAAGGTTGTATAAAATGATAAGTGGCTAGCAAAATATTTGCCCAATTCATGACACCCATAAACCTAAATATATGCATCGGGTAATATTAGATTGTTCACAAGCTTAACTTTGGGTCTACACATATACAAATTAACACATACCGGTAGTATACGTCCGATACAAAGGACAAACATCTCCTTGTCCCGTAAATATTTGTTCAAGCCGGGATTCGCTATTCCCTGTTATGAAAAATAGCTGGCTACCACTGAGGAATGCACTTTCTACATATTTTTCGAGATGGAAATAGCGATAAACTTCACCAAACAAAGCTTTATGTTAGTTATGAAGCTTGATTGCCTATTACGCGGCAAAACCGCCTGCTATACTCTGATTTTCTTGGAAAATTGGTGTTTGCGTTTTAAGAGACTGATTCATGAGACTAATATTCAAGTCACATAATCAATTCAATTATCGTCGAGATATTCAGAAATGTAGTGGTTAAGAATTCCTTTAAAAAAAGAACCCTTCCGTCAAGTTTAGAGTTGGTTAAAACTTTATTATGTTACTCGTATTTTTTAAAGACATTACAGAAATTTAGCAGTTTCAAAGTCAGCCTTTTCGTCTGTTCTGCGTTCGAATGCTATACGCAACCAAGATTTTTAAAGTTCTATGCATATTTGATACCAACAGCGTAAGTGAAGCAAAATATCGTGAAATCTGAACACTATTCCATTGCACGATATTGCCAAAAAATGTCATATGTTAATCCACCTCGGGCATGCCTATAAGTCCAACACTGTGACATTATATGTCATAATAACAGACATTTTACAAAACCAGCAAAAATCTATTATTGTGCCCAAACTGGTCATGTTCCTAAGATCTAAATATGCCCAAAAAAAATAATACTTTTAGAACGAATACTTCAAACTACAAAGTACGTATTCTAGTTGTCAGTCGCATAGCAGTCTCGTATGTCACCAGTCATTAGTGTAACCCAAATGCGAGCCGATCTCAGACATCCGATATTGTCAACGAATGTGGGGCGGAGACTTCCTTTCGATCGATCTACCGTTACAAATACACAATTAGTAACACTTTTATACCACTATCGACATATTACATTCTTATATCTACTTTTGCTACGGGTTGCCATTATCGGCATATTGCTACGAATAACAGACAAAAGTATTTTTAAGCAAGAAAAGAATGCTCGGATTTAATAGGTTCTTTTGAGTGTTTTGACGACATTGGTAACAGGTTCATCTATTTCGTCGTGATACGGAACTTCAACTACGACAACACATTGTAATGTGTTTCACCAGTTGATAATTAGAACCTTTGTAAATACGATTCGAAAATATCTGGACATTTATTTATGTACTACCAAACTGCCCTCGCTTTGCTTCAGGAAAACTACGCCTTACATTATTTTAAATTGATTTATAACTTTTTTATTTATGGACGGATTGCAGTGAAACAAACTTTAAGTATTAAGTGATGCTTACTGCAATACATTAGTGAAAACCAAAACTCAATCGGTTAAACCGTTTCTGAGATTAGCGGGAACAAACGCACAGACAATCAGACAAAAATTCTAACAACTTTTGTTTTGGGTCCTATTGCGTTAATTAAGGCCTGTAATAATGTTTTTTCTCATATATCATTCATGTACAGAAAGCAATCAGTTAACTACCACCCTCCTGCTTGTATCAACCGCCAAACGACTCGTCGTTTTCCGGCTGGGGGCTTGAGAGCCAGTGCTTTCTTTCTTTCTTACCTTCTCATTTCCTGGCCGACAACGCATCGGTGATACCTTTGATCTCGCTGATGTTCATGGGCGACGGTGACCACTTACCATCAGGTGGCTAGTCTACTCGTTTGTAGGCTATTAACATAAAAACAAGATTACATCTAAACCAACGGGACAAAGTTAGACTTAATACGCAAAATTGAATTGAGACACATAGTATTTATATTATAAAGTTGGCTTTTACAAAAACTTTTCGAAAATCAAATTACGCCATCGCTTCAACAAATCCCTACCGTAAGTGATCCCGGATGAAGCGGCATGGATTCCCAAGGATATTTTTCTACTCATAGTTATAGAAAGCACTCATGGCTAAATATTAGACTCATGTTCAAGGAGTCTTATCCTTAAAGTAATAATGTAGTTTGTAACATAAACTTAATATACTAACGTAAAGTATATTAACTTTTATGTTTTGTAATAAATGTTCTGCATAAGAATGCTGTTGACAAAAGATACGTATTTTTGCCCTATCCATTTTTAACCTTCTTTTGACGTAAATATCAGCTTACGCATACAAAAATTCTTTCCCGACTTACTCTTACGAAGTTTAGAGGGCCTTCGCGTACGAGCTGGATGGCCGCTGATGCCCATATATAAGCCACAATTTTTCCCGAAATAGCGTATCGTGTATCTTTAGAAAATTCCCGCAAGTTCCGTTAGTAAAAATGAGAAAATCATAGACAAGCTAAAGCCGAATTTAAATAACACATAAGTATACATGTTTTTGCGATAATACATTTTTGCCTGAAAATATTTTTGTATATTAAAAGTTAATTCTGTAAAAACACATACTTTTTGGTGATAACTGTTATTAGTTATAACAAAGTATATGGCTCCCTGTAATCTAGTTTTGAGCAGCCACTTATCATCAATGTAACCTAAATACGACCAGTTCTATACACCAATCGGCGCCGGCGCACCTTAAGTCAATGGAGGCATCCTGCCTTGCGCTGTTGGCAAATAGTTCGTCACTAAGGAACACAAATATCACCAAGTCGATCTTATTCAAATGAGTGAATAAATACTTCGTACACTTAATAAGTAATATGAAAAACATGATGAAATAATATAATTTGGCAACCCCCGCGCTTTCTGGCTGACAACCGCCCACCAGGAAAAGAATCAAAAAGTAGTTTATGTAGTTTTTTAACAATTAAATTTACTACATATTAGCTTGTTATAATAGTATTCTCAGTCCCCATATCACTACATAATTTTATATGATTACAATAGCTAATTATTATTTTTATGATAATTAAAAAAAATAATATAATTATAATACGCTAAAATTAACTAATTAGAAAGACAAACAAGGTTTTGGAAAAACATGGAGTGGTATAAAAAAAAATATATGAATATTTGCAACATAAAAAACTAAATATAACACTAAGAATTTTAATAAATAGGTACTAGAAATTAAATATTTCGTCAAGCGCGTCTGATCAAGGCAGGGGAACCTGGGAATACTGGCAGCATTTCCTCGCTGTATAGCGAGATTTATTCGTTAGGCCAGGAAGCTGCCGGCTATGGAGTCTCCAGTTACCTTGGCCAAACGCGCCGACAATTCTTTCAAAAATAATTTGGCCTCTGGGCCCCAAGGACCTAAACGTCTCGATATTATTATTATTTTGTAAAGCGACGCCATGAAGCGCTGAAAGGAGAGACTAGGATGACAAAAATCTTTACAAAAAAACAAGCAAAGTAAATAACAACCTTAAATTATCGTTTGTATTGTGTAATAAGTCAAAACCTTTAGGTATGATTAATTATTACCGTAGAAACACTTTCTCGAATACAAGCGAAACAAAAGTTACTTATTGCACAACCGAACAATCGATTAATGTAGTTGGTAACAGTGAAAGCTGTCTGGGTAAGTAAAATTAAATAAATAAGTATTTTTACTATCAAAATAAATATTTTACATTTATAGTTTAATATTTTTTCAAATTATGGAAAATTAACAGTTACGTTTAACTATGTTACTTAAAAATAATACATATATGATGACCAATTACAAAATTATTTTACGTAATACACATATTATAGTATTGCATTATCGTTGTTTTTGATATAATATATTATTATTTAGGTACGCACTAAGTTTGGGTCAATGTATTCACTTTTTCATTATAATGTATACTGTAAGAAATTTCTGATTAGCAATACGTAATGCCCTTGTACAAAACTTATTCCTAAGCAAAAATGTACCGTTGTATACCTTTTAATAAATATACAGTTTCCTATAATTTTATTGTGTTGTACATAATAAATAAATAAATTAGTTGTTCCATATAACACTAGCTTGTATTATATGACAGCACAAAGGTAATGAAGTGATCACTGAACGGTGGCGAATTTCATTACGATATCAAAAACGAGCCGTTGTAAGTCCTTACACAGTAATATACATAGTTATAACGATCAACATAACACAACATAAGTCAGCGAGGCAACTCGACAGCTTAAGATGTAGTAAGCATAAATAAAGTGTTGTACAACACCTCGCGATAAGAGGTGCGTCGACCTCATTGTCCCAGGACACACAAATACTGATAAGGTACCTACAATTGATTACGTGTTGAACTTATATTACTCATTGTGCTTTCAAACTAATGCTAACAGCACGCTTTTGTACAATGTAATTTTTTTTTAAATATGAGAACACAATATAGAAATTTCATGACGCATGAGTATCGTTGAAATTGAGCTGACTGGAAAATAACCCAGAAACCTGCAAAAGAAAGAAACTAACATCATTGGCTCGCCAACGTTTAGCAAGGTGACTGCTTAGACTAAAGAATGAAAGAAGGCTCTCAATGTAGGATTAATGTAGAACAGAAGAAGCATACCGAAGCACAATGTTGATACAAACTCATAACTGACTTAGGGGATACCGTGATGATACTGAGGCATACATGTAGAGGCCTGCCTATACACACCCTCAATTGCCTCAATGAAAATGTATACAAAAATACGTAAAGCAAGCCTTTAACGAATGCAGATTGCTCATAGATTTATTAATATTAAAATACAATAACTTATAGTGGTCTAACAAAACATTATCTTCTTTTTTATTGTGTTATGTTACCACAGAATAATAACGTTGCAAGCCGTTATCAATGGCGCAATGTTACTACTAAACATATGAACGGCTAGTGTCGCTACAAACGCGTCAAACAAAGACTTTTCATAGTCATAGTTTGACGACCACTAACATAATTGTAGTACGCGAATATAGTATACGTACCTCAAGGACGTAGAACCATTATCTTTATCGGTTAACTACTTACGGTTTGCGTGCAACGTGGACAGTAGCAATTTACGCCATTTGGTATTTTCATATTATTATTCCACATAATCAGTATATAATATACTGATACAATTTGATCAAGTATCGACGCAATAGATAAGAAGTATCATTTTCCTATATATCTATAATTTGTTCTATTAAATGTACTCACAAACGGTAACTTTTTGGAAACATTATTTTTAATAATCTTTTGATTATTTTTATATGTAGGTCTTATTATTGATAACAAATAATCTTTATCAATAACAAGACTTCTTATATCTTCAAATAAGAACAGCAACAAGGCCAGAGTTTTTTTTTTTTTCAACTTTAGCAGCATCACGTTCAAACCCCTAAACAATTAGATGACAGACAACTTATAACTCTTAATTACAGTGTAACCAACATCGTTGACCACAAATAAATTTAAATAATGTTGAGTAATAAGCAACCTATCAATTTATCTATGTATATAAATATCTATATATAGGTTAGAAACAAAGCCACTGTTTTTTACTCGTTCTGTTTCTGTATTAAGTCATAGATAACTGCTCGGTAATATATCAGTTGATAAATCATTGATATATCATTACTTATTCATCATAACATGGTAAATGGAAAACAAACAGTGAAGAATATGAACTAGCCTGAGTTCCCTCACGATCCCAACTGTTTACACTTCTCTGACGGAGCATCGTAAAGAACAAAAGATTTTTCAACTTACGCAAGGTAATACGTAATATTAAAAAGAATGTTTACGCGTATTACTAGTTCACATTCTCGTGGGGAGTGAATAGCGATGAAAAATTATAAATAACATAATTGTTTACCCTCGCGCCGCGCCGTTGACGGTAGCTTGCCAAAATCTTGACATTGTTATATTAGTGAACACCACATTGCGCGTTTAAACTCAAACGCACCGAAAACTATAAACAATAAACTACAAATCATAATAATAAACTAAATAATAATATTATAAAATGAAACAATAACACATAATCCCTAGTTATTTGTTAACATAATGATTTTATATTCCAGTCGTTAGTGACCTTGTGGATCAGTGTACGGATCCTATACCTACCTACTCTGCCGAAGAATATAACTTCGTAACATGAAGTTTGACAAAACAGTGACAGCCTAGGGATTTTAAGATAGCCCTCACGGGGGAGCTATGGATTCAAATTAATTATCATTTGCTTCGGCTTAGGAAGACGTCATGACGAAACCTGAGGATAAATAATGTTCTCGATGTTTCGATACTGTAACAGCCTTTACACTGATATTGGGAGAGAAGACCCGGGCCCGACTAAAGCATGGTTAAGGGCTGTGATGATTATGTGAAATGATATGATAATATTATGGTCTTGGTGTGTCACTAAAGGTAAAAAAAAAATGCCAAATGTATCAAACTTTGCATTGTAAGGGCCTCTAGCCATCTTTATGGCCAATCCAACCTCTGCTGGGAAGGTGCACGCAGCTGAACACCGTACGACGCTCTGTCACCCTTTGAAAGTCGCTGGATTTTTCCTGTTTAATCCCAAACTATCATGTACTCTCCCGCAAGAATAAACCATGAAATATTTTAAACGTGATAAAGTGTGGCATTGGAAAAGATGTTTCGCGTACAATGGATGGCTAAGGTGGAATAAGTCTCCACTGGGTCAACTTTGCATAAAGATTAGACAGACTCTCCTCGATATACTACCAAAGAATCCTGAGGTATTTTCGCCAAATTGCCCGTCATTAACCGGATGACCTTAACCAGTTGATACTCATGGGCAGAGTAGAAGTAAACAAACCCTTTATTGCCGTCAGTGTATCGAAGACACCTTTGATGTTTCAAATATCCATAGACAGCAGTCACCGCTTACATTCGGTACCTGACCTAAAAAATCTGAAAAAACAGCACAATGTAATAAGAGAGAAAAAGACAGAGGTGACATTAATATACCTATTTCATTTAAATTAATTAAAAGTCTCAATCAATGAGTATTAAACGAGTACACAATTGCCTTCCGTCCACCGACCATACGCAAGTACAAGGCAAGTTAACAGACCGCAATACTCGGAGCCAGGATTTAATTTTGAATTTTGGAATTGTCTCGTTAAACCACGTAATGTGCTCGTAATAATGGCCACTTGAAGCCACATATAAAATATAATATACACAAACAAATCACATATCCATATTAATCATTGGTTATATTAATCAGATTTTTTTTCAGATCGCGACAGCCCAATAAATGTCAGTTTGGATTTGGTAAAGGTTGACGGATCGGTGTGTGCTTGTAAATCCATGAGCTCCAATTCCTTAAATTTCTTGTCAATCACATATAATTTAATTATTTGGTACTTGTGAATATTACTTCAAAAATAGTGAATTAATCTAGTGTATTTATTTTGGAGTTTCTAATATTATGAACGCAAACTATGGAGGAATATGATCGCAACATATAAGATCATACGAATGTAACCTACCTATTTTTCATTATAAGGAAGAAATCTGGAAGCAATCGCAGCTTAGCGATGAGACCCCTTTTGTACATATAATTCTTAGCTATGTTATGTTTTTGTGTAAACATTTCTGGTGTTCAATTAAGTGCCTAAAATAAATAAATAAACCCGATGTACAAAAATTATTTCTTAATGTGAAATAAAATATTTCTCTGAAGTAATTTACATATGTATATCATTACTTGTCTTACCTAAACTTAATATCATTGTGTTTGTCGTTGAATGACCGTTCCCAAGGCAAGCTCATCACAAAACCTGTTTCCTGTAATGTTAGTTCTGTTACGTACATTCTAATATCCATTTAACCATTATTGGTACTGCTATTCCCTATTAACTTTTTGCATGGTTTCGAGAAATTGATTTCTGAAGTAGTATTACTCAGATAATAAACTACAGTACAAGTTTGTTGCCAATATATGTAGTTTTAAAATTTTCATCCTCTGCTTCTTAACAGTTTTGCCATCGGTACATGACCAGCTCATTGCAATGCAAGAGTTTCACCCAAAAATTGAGGTTAAGGATTACTAAGACACGTAGGCAAAAAATCTAGTTTGGTTATCTAAATACTACTCAGTGCTTAGGTGAAATGATTCATAAGTGATATAAAAGAACCGAAAATAAATTTTGCTTCCCCAGATACGCACTTAAACTTAGTACCTCACTGCCTCACGGTATCATTTTTCCACTTTTTCGGCCCACTGAAGGAAAATTTCTGATTAGGAATAAGTAGTGCCCTTGTACAAATTTTTCATAAATATGTTGTATCCTGTAACCTTAACTGTGTGTGTGTGTGTGTGTGTGTGATTATGAACGATGAACAACTACATTTTCTTAGTTTCAACAACAAATAATAACAATCTCATTTTTAATCGCCTTCTACGTATAAGCACGGACTATTAGATAGTCACAACTTTTTTACTAATTATAAGTGAATGCCCTACGTAAGTACTACCTCCCACTGATGGCAATGTACGGTTGGGGAGAAAAACGCAATAACGTAATAAAAGCATTTTCACTCTTGACTTGTAGAATATTTTAATAGGGAATGGGATGGGAATTAACATTTCCAGAATTTTGGTTGACTCATGCCAGTCACGGTTTCAATCACTTTTCGTGATCGCTAAGTATATCAAAATATAAACTCCTGCATTACTTTAGGTCACTTAAGAAAATCCGAATACAAATTTCGGTTAAAAATAAATTAAGGTAAAAGTATATTTGTTAACAGCAATGTTAAACATTTTTATGCATTTAAATAATCAAAAATCAAACCTTACAGTATTGCGAAGTTAAACTGCTAAACAAGCCGCTGTGCTCTATTCAACCCAGTTTAAGACGATAAGACTCGTCGCGTACGGTGGTAGGGGTTTTACCTGCCTTGCTACCATCCTCCTAGAATCGACCGTGACATATTTTAACATGTTTCGAGAAGTTAGTTAATAAACTGTTGCCCGCTTCCTTCTTAGATGACATTACGTTAATGTTGATCTAGGGGCCCGTCCGATCATTTACTGTTGACATTAAAAAGAAACGCGAAGTTCAATTAATTTCAATAATTTAAAATAAAAAGTATTTAATCAATTAATGTAAGGATAGCCAGAAAAGGCACTGTATATAGCACACTTATTTATCACTTAATACATTTTAAACACAGACAACTTCACACGTCCAAACGTCACTTGTAGATAGCACAATATAATGATCCCAACTGGCAGTAAGCTTCTTCTTACATACCCTCAGTACTCAGCATTCTATCCGGCTCTCAAACATGTAGTGTTGCTTCTTCATAAACCATAATGGTTTCCTTACATTAATTAGTATAATATTTAATATAATTATTAATCACAATAAATATTATTTAATTATAATATTATTAGTATGTACTTGTAATATTATATTAATTAAATTAATCCCGGCGGTATTTTCCCATGGTGGGAGGATCATTCATTTGCTTGTCCGACCACCTGATAGTAATTAATCACCGTTGCTTATAGTGATGAGAAATTCATTATTATAAATACGATTAATTATAATATTTCTGATGGACAAATATTTTACAATTCTATGGACAATTCAATGGACAAAGGTAAATAAATAAATAAATAATAAACGTTCACACACTCACACCCCCGCACTAGGATTCCCTGTGTTGCGGGTGGCACGGTCATACACAATTATCACATCACAAACATCCATGACCCGAAAACAAACATTTATCTGTCACATAAATATCTGCCCCGGCCGGGAATCGAACTCGGGACCCCACGCTCGGCAGGCAGGGTCACTACCAACTGGGCTACGGGGTCGTCAAATTATGTACACATTCAATTGTTGTGGTATCATAGCATAGTGTTATTTTTTGCGCTATAAAAACTAAACTAAACTATAAATACTTTACAAACAATGAACAGAAAGTGAAGGTAACCTAAATAATATTGCAATGAGAAGATATTTATTTTGTTCTAATATTCGTATCACAAAAACTAACTTTAACAATAACCTTGAAGAGTTCGATCTAAGTTAAAAGGAATAAAAATATGGTTATACATGAATAATCAGAACGACCTCAAATAAAATTGGAATAAAACGATGTTATTATGGTAACAAAATTAAAATTAAACCTTGTATATATAATAGCACCAACCCTTATTTAAACCTCAGAATGAAAAACTTAGCTCTTTAAAGGGTGTCTATCAAAATATCAGGCTGTGTTGGGGCAGCCTAGAATACTGCCCCAAATCTACCACCAAGCTATCACCCTCCGGCTTGGGTCAGCCGCCATTGTCGTGTTCCGGCTGGAGGCTTGTGAGCCAGTGCTTTTTTTTTACCTTCTTCTCATTTCTTGACCAACAACGTGTCAGTGATATCTTTTGTCTTGCTGATGTCAATGGACGACGGTGACCACTTATCGCCGTTTGGCTCGTCTGCTCGTTTTTCGGCAATTCACATATAATATATATAATTATATATCTATACTAATAAATTAAATTGAATTGTCTGTTTGTAATATTAAAATAACCGCATTTTACTACATGCATATGAATGTATATACGGTACGTATACCAAATTTTTTGTTAAATTCCACGCGGACGAAGTCGCGGCCACCGCTAGTCCACAATAAAATAGGTTACTATATGTATATAGATACGTATACAATGTTAAAGTATGAGTTTCCCAAACCAATTAACAAGCATTTCACTAGCGTGAACTGAACGCAGTGAAATTGTATGTGCAGCCATTGATAATGCAGATAAAGTGAAATGATTTGCTCCACTCGCCCGTGAACATTGAGATATAACAACTAGTTTGAGAATTTACGTGTACAAGCAACTTTCTTGTACTTGATAGGTGATGACGCTACCTTATTTTTGAACCGCGTTATCGAATTGGCACTCTGCTCATGGTGCAGCTTGCTGAACAACAGATGATGATTGGTACCAGGTCCTGTCTGTTGAAGTTTTTTGGACTCTACGAGTTTATTATGCTGTACTGGGCATAATGGTAGAATTCTTCACATGCCTAATAAGATACCTGATGTTAGTTGGTCACCGTCGCCTATGTACATGGATCACAGCAAAGGTCACCAACAACAATACGCCAATATAACCCCCGGGACGAGAGTTACATTCATTATTTTTTGGACAACATTATGTTATAGAACCTACTCCGACAATGGCTCAGAAGAAAGCTCGTTCTACAGTTTGCATTTACCTGTGCTCCAAATAGGACTGTATTATAAATGCTACGAATCCAATAAACAGGGATGGAACTTCATGCTTTGGGGAATTGTGATAATATCTTATGCATGCAAAGTAAGATCATATCTTTCGTACGGCTAAAGAGCCTACGAAGCCTTTCTTGGTCGTACGTAAGGTAGCACCCTAGGTACCACACAGCGCGTAGGAAGTAAACGACGGTCTTGGACAGAAAAGCGACCGTGATGCCTTTGTTGTTACGAATATCCGTGGGTTAGCACATCTGTCTGTTCGCTTGTTTTATTAGGTACTGACGTAAAAGTAGAAAGAGACAAGGCATACTCAATTACACTTAGAGACTATATCTACCAAAGCTATAACATATAAATAATATCTATGTGAGACAAACATGTAAGCTGTTGTTCTAGACAATTGATTAAGTTTAAACTTGTAAACACTATTAAATGTAATTACTTATATTGAGATAATACCTTCGATAGAAAAGCGCACCAAATAGATAAAGCCTACTCACGCTTGACTTGAAGTCATCAACATTATAATCAGATGGGATCAAAATAGACATCACTCACAATTTTGTTTAGCAATGTGTCCAAAGAGCTTGTTCTTACGCGATAAATATGTTTTATTTCTTTACTCGTAGTATGTCTTATACTTAACACCTTGTAGTGTAACAGTATTTAAACAATTCATTTTTAACTGTGAATTCAGTGAAATCGAACGTGAATCCGCGGACAAGTGAAAATGATTGTGTACGAGTCGCTGGAGCATAAACAATGTGACACTATCAACAGCCGTCGTGCCGTGTCGTGCTCACGGCACGGATCAAAGACGTGTTCGACACGGGTAGAAAACGGATCATGGAGTTTGTTGGATAACATTTAGCCATTATCTCCTATCTGAATAGCTTGGACTTAACAGTTTTTCTTAACAGTTTTTTAGAAATAACAGTTTTTCTATGTGTCCATATGGTGCAATGGCAACATTCGTTAAAATAAAAAGGTAAATTTTTGTCTACTTATTTTGCTTTACGTTGTCAGTTACAGATAATTAAATTATTTTTTAAATGAATTAAGTTTATTAATCATTCTTATAAAATACTCAATAATGTTTAAAAAATTAGTTATATAATTTATAAAAATTGTTGAATGTTGCGTCAAAACAGAAGTAGGATAGGAACGATATACCCTTTATGTCTCAAAAACAACAGTGGTCTCAAAACTTTGGCCGTATTGGGGCGGCCTAGAATAGTCCCCCCAATTCCAAGCTGGCAGAACAGGGGGTCGTCAGAGGCGACAGAAGCCAGCTCGCTTGGTGGTAGAGTTTCGTGTGACCACTATATTATCAATATTATTATTAAGTCATTAATATTATTATTGGTACTGTTATCTTTCCGTGTATCCTGCTTGGCTAGCTACCACCCTCCTGCTTGAGTCAGCCGTCAAACGACTCGTCGTGTTCTGACTAGGGGCTTGAGAGCCAGTACATTCTTTCTTACCTTCTTCTCATTTCCTGGCCGACAACGCATCGGTGATACCTTTGGTCTGACTGATGTCCATAAGCGACGGTGACCATTTACCATCAGGTGGCTCGTCTGCTCGTTTGCCGACTATTAACATAGAAAAAAACGTAACGAAAGTAAAATAAGTTGTCATCCGCAATTATGTCACCAGAACATAAAACTCGTAATAATCCTTAACAAAATAAACATCTTTTTGATGTTTAGTCAATTATACGCATAGAGTGCCATTAGAATATGTATAAAAATAGCAATATCTAAACGAAATAAATAAAAAACAGGTCGATTAGATCACCCGTTTATCTGTTAACCGTGATCGCTCTATCTATGTAGCTTTAAGTTTCTCATTCACTCCAGTTACTCTTATCGTTGACGGTCGACAATGTATATTAATTGAAAACACAAATCTGTCCACATGCCATTGACCTTCAGTGTATAACACGATCCGTCGATATTAGACACCATGTTCTCAATTTGAAATTTCGTATTAAGAATTCATCGGATCGCTGTTAATAAACAGCTGTTATAAATTACTGCAACTATTATAAATTACTCTATAGTTTTAAATATACGTTTATAATAATATAACGTTAACAACACGAAAAAAAACCGTTCAAAGAAAATGTATAATATTTGCTGTCTGTACGTACCTCAATAATGAATCTTCAAATAGATATTGAAAGGGTACAAATGTTTAACAAATGTTGTACAAGGGAAATGTTTAAACGAACTTCCGACCAAATTTTATCACAATCTAGAAGTGAATATTAAAAAATCAATCACGTATTTCATTTTTTTATTGGAGAGTATTTTATACAATTATACAATATGTATAATTATCTCAAGGCTGTGTCAACTGCTAACTTGCTCTTCGTTAACTTAGTGCAGTATGGCCACTATCTGTTCCTGGACAGGGCAATTATTAGTAGAAATAAAGAACAAAATCATGTGAGGATATGAATTGGCGTTTCTTATCCTACAAAAGTATATGACGTTGAGTCATTAATATTTTTACTCGTATTTTTCCTGCCTAACTGGCTACCACCATCCTGCTTGAGTCAGACGCCAAACGACACAGCACAGCAAGTACTTTCTTTCTTCTTCCTTTGGTGTTATTAATGTCCTGGGCGACGATATCACTCAGGTGACTCGTCTGCGCGTTTGTCCGCTATTTACATAAAAAATAATATTTATATAACAATCCCAAGTATTCGTCTTAGATTGCCTATTTACTATTTTTAAACTAATATCACTGACTCTTGATAATTGGAATCACGCCAATGCAATTGAGCTAAACGGTTATACTCTACTTTGAAATTAAACTGAAATGTTTTAAAATGTAAATAATGTTTTATTGTTACTCCTAGCTTATAATATTTAACTAGATAACTCATAACTTTGATATTTTTGATAATTTTCACAAAATGAATGCGAATTACACGCTATTAACATAAGGTAACAATTCTCATAGTATCTTTATTTATAAATACTTAGGACTAGATAACTATTATACTATCAAGATACGAAATAAAACGGTTACAGGTCCAGAAACAGCAACTGATATTTGAATATAGTGCCTTTTAGAAACATTCATGGCACAGAATGTTACTTAACATATGATCGTCCCGCGTTCTGTGATCCTATACATATAGTGCTTGGTAAACCAAATATAGTTTGGAATCGTGATAATGACGAAAGATTTACACTTTGGCGATTAACATACTTATATAGAAAAGTATATATGTAACAATTATTTACACTTATACAATTTATACAATTATTTCGAACGTGTATATAATATTATTATTGTTTCAATACCTTGTATTATAGCAGTAGGTATTATAGGTATTGTAATGATTTTTATAGGAATAGCAATTAGTACCAATCAAAACAATATTTGTAGGTATACAAATAAGATAATAAGTTCTGAACACTTACTATCTTCGTAAGAACATATTAATAGATCAATTTTTTTTCACTTTAATCATACTGACTCATGAATGGGCGAGTGAGTGTACGAAATACTCAACGAACATATTTTAATCTCGAGGTGGCGTAAACTGTTTACGTTATCCGTTAGCGCGCTTTTTACATGCGACGTGGTAAATTTAGATACTCTGCGGCATCCGCCTCAGCTGATCCCACTGATTCTCATGGACATATATCAATGGCTTTAGTTTTATATTAAATACGAGAAAAATAAACACAATAAAAACCGGACACTATTAATTACAATCTATCATATTATCAGTACGGTCTAGCATGGTTATAAATAGTTCCTCAATGAATTTTGGTAACACAACCGTAAAGCTATGAAGTGAATATCTGAAAGAATAAAAAAGAAGCTGAAGATCCATGCAAGAAGTGTATAAATTTGTAATTTACGCAACAATTTTAGTACATAAAGATATAATACAATTATTATTTATGTGTATACAAAAAAGAAATGCGAGAAAAAATACAGACACAATACGGAATACAAAGGCGGCCTTGGAGGAGTGATCTTGTTATACTTTACATAGAGGATAGAAATACATTTAAAGGCAGTGAGTCCAAAAATGCATAATAATAAAAATGATTAATGTTTTGATAACAATATGAGATAATAGTCAAATTTAAAGGTTGGTTTAAGAACAGTGTCACAAAACAGTTGCTTAAAATATTAAACCTATTTAATTTTTGATTGAGTCAGAAGATATTACCAAGATGGAAGTGAATTCCAATGGCGAATAGTAATCGCAGAAACAGATTTCAAGTAATATGAAGTGAATGTGTTTTTAGAGCTGATTCAAATGCTATCTTAAATTTGAAATACAATATCATTTTCATAGAAACGATTTCCACTTATTCGATATCATTCATTATTATATTTATTCATCATCCATTGCTTCACGAGTCATTCTCAATTTTCAGTCATCTGGTCCTTGACGTTACCTATAGTTTATATTTGCAATACTGCCGCCTTCAGTCGTTATAGATAAAGAATTTCCATAGAAAACTTACCACAGATATTTAATTTTTACCGCTGGTCATGTGTATTTTACCCGGGTTCGTTGTTAGTTAAATAGCGCATTTATTTGAACAATTTGTTAAAATACTTCTGTGTATTTGTTCTAAAATGATCACAACAAATACATTACATTGCAAGGTATCACACATTTCAAGGGATACTAAAATATACTCTATATGAGGTTTGCGTAGTACCGGCATCTGACATTACCTGAGTTCGTTTATCACTATACCTGAATTATGGGTGTTATTTTGTCATTTTCGTTGTACCTCAACATATTTACATTTTAGATCAATGGTAAAATACGATTCATAGATAATAATAATAAACATAAATACAAATTTAGTACTTCACCTTAACATAAACCTATATCATAAATTTTCAAGGAAGATTAAACAACAAAACAACAATATTTGTTAAACAGACTAACATCAATATAATTTTACTAGTAATTAGAGTTAGATATATAACAGATAATTCACCGATAACACTCCATAGTGTAATCACACTAAACAGTTTATTTATCTGTACAGATAAAAAATATTTCATTGCGTTTATCCAGACGGCGACGAGTTTTATCACATTTATCAAAGTTTGGTTACGAAACCAACGTTCACCGACAATATTTACCTCGGTATCGGGCCTTAGATACACAAAATTAAATGTCATTCAAAAGTGAACAAACTAACAAGAAAAGTTTATACAAGGTTATTATAAGAATGCCAATGCATGAAACCTATACATAAAACTTCTGCATGACAGATGTTTTGACTGAACTAAAAATAAATTCTAAATTACTATACAATTCTTGGAACGAGGCATTAAAAGCCCAAACAATATTTCCTAGAGGACAATGAATAACATTATGTACATTGAAATCGTTAAAATTTTAATGTAAGCATTAATACTAACCGAGCAGCTGCTGAGCTGCTCCTGTCTCAAAGAAACACGTCTGTGGAGTGATTGTGTCGTAACTCGTCATCACAAAATTATTAAATTGACTCAATTTTCAATGTATAAGTATTAACTGAATAGTTATCGATGTATATTACTACACTCATAAATGGTATCACTGTATATATATAGTGCAAATGTGTGGCAATTAATTTGCAGTCAAACTGTTTAATTATACGACTTTTTTTAAACCCAAATCAACTTCCACTGCTTGTAATCTATTCTGCTAAACAACGTGCCAGGCTATAGCGTTAGAATGGTTTTCACGGATTGCAATGGTCACTTTACACATCTAGTGCCGTATAAAACATATACTCAATACGAATAATTTTTATGATCAAATCATATAAATAAATGTGAATAAACTTCAAAAGAAACATTTTTATTACATAAGAAACAATTCTTGCAAACAAAAATATAAATCAACCGACGAATACGGAGCTGGCAATATTAACCTTTTTTGCAACCTTCACCACACGTAACGAAACGATTCGTCCAGTGGGCGGCGTCGTTTGGCCTGCGTTGCGAGGAGTGTAAATTTATCGCTCGACAATGTTTACGTAGTTATTTTGGTTGCAAAAACTAGTGCTAACTCGGCACACTGTACCTACTTGCGAATTTACTATTGTAACATTGAGAACTGAAAAGAGGAATTAACGTTTTGAATTTTAGAGTTATATTTCACTCACTTCTCAATCAGAAAATTTTATTCTAATAAGATATATGATTATTATTATTGAGGGTAAAGAATTAAGTTTGCAATGGCAAGTCTGTTGTAGTCAAACTAATGTCGTTTAGTTAGAAGTGTAAGATATTGATGGGATTCAAATCCTTATTAATTTGACTTGGCTAAATTGACGTCGTATACGTAAATTTACTGCAATCCAATCCTAAAGAACGTGGATGGATGTTGTGTCCACCTCGATGCAGTATTGGTTCATCCTGTCTTGTATAATATTATGTTTCCTGAGCCTCCAATGTCGTTAGTAACCTGTATAAAAATTGGACCCACATTTTAACTCTTTAATTGAGAAAAGGTACTTTTAAAAGCCTATGGTTTTTAACAGCATCCTAATACGATACATGTGAATGGTTTTATTTAAACCGTCCCTGTTACAAACCACAGTATAATTCCAGTGTATTTAATAAAAACGATAATAGTTTGTAACCTTATTCTACATTGTTATTGAGGTCAGAATACCTAAATCAACACACAAATATTGACACAAAAATCACAGCTCAGAAACCTGTCTGAAACCTCTAAAGTGTTGGAATATTTACATAATTTACATAGGTATTGTTTGCCGGGAACCTTGAACATCCGTGAACTTGTGAATCGAGTGACCTTTCACCCAATTTACACTCGTCGTGTTATGAACGGAGGAAAGCTTTTAGGAAAATATTTTGTTCCATAATCCTTTCTAAAGTATACGTTCAGTAGCTGCTGTCCAAATTATTTATAATAATATAATAAGTTATTTTTTCGATTTTCCCAAAAGACGATACTCGATCTTATTACCGTGTATTTCCGTTTTCTTTATTCTTATAATTCAATACATGCATCAATTCACCACTAATAATCTTTATCGAGTTGTTATCTACAATAAAACGGTTAATATAACTTCTTGTCATATTATTGGTTGAGATCTTCATCAGAACTCAATAGAGCACACATACTGCACACATATATTTGCGAGTTAATGTTTGTTTCCGAGCCTTATAGCTAATGCTTCATTGTTTATCCATTAAATCCGCAAGACAACGGATCCTAATGTTGGGGACTCTGTGTGCGATCGTTGTTGAAGTTTCTTTTTTGGATACAATTTTTTTTGTGTGTATATTTTTACTTTTTGATAATGTATTAATAATAAACCAACCTTAACTTAATGGGTTCCGTGGGAAACCACATGTCTCAAAGTGGTTTTCAATAATTAGCGGTCACCTTACCACAACGGTAGCGGACCAAGGCGCAGCGCGACCGACCTCGTCAAGGTTCACTGAAGCTTTAACTGCATATATTTTTTATCGATTGCCTTTAAGTTAATAAGCAATGTTACCATATTTTAGGATATAGTATATATATACTATAGTGTGTAGTGTAGTAATGTATATTGTAGTAGTAGTGTAGTATGTGTAACGGGGCCTAATTTGTTACCTGAATATTAGGTACAATTTTTTTGATTATACTCGCATGTATTCATACTTTGGTGTCGATAAAGAAACCAAAAACATTTTTTTGTATGCTTTCTGTCGATTATTGCGATCGTTTGCTTGCATTAATAATGCAATTTCATAAAAACATTACCATAAAGAATTGTTATTACGTGGTACATTATCAGTGTTTTAACTATTGCATTATGTTTTTAATACACAGCACAAATTAATAAATTGCATGATAAATGTATCATTAGCATGTAGCATTTTGTGTTCGAACGATTTTTAGCCGTAAAAATGTTTCCAGAAGCAAAACGAGGACAGATCATTAAGTAGCACTAATTATATAAATGACAAAATGAACTGCATAATAACAGGGTCATCTATTAAATTGTTCATGATAGGATTGTGGTTTTTATCATCCTTTATATTTCATTAAGAAATCACTACCAATGAATCACTTTCCATCGATGCAATATCAAAAAAGAAATTATCGACACATCTATCAGTACTGAAAGTGAAAGTAACCTACAATGAGTACTGACACGAATAAAATTGTTTATTTATTCTACAATTACTCTCTGCTGTGTCTGATGACTCTTGTTGTTCCCGTAACATGTATTTTCAATTAGCAATAGCGTTTGTACTCAGTGAGAGAAATGTATCTAAATCTTCTAACAGTTTTTTCTACGACTTCGTCATAGTAGCCTTGTCCATTATTGCTTGATTTCTTTAAAGTATGAGACACGTAAAATGTAAGAATCGATCAACAATCTCTCGTACGGGAAACGTGAAGTTGAAGTTTCAAATTAGGTATGTACACGTTGCAAATTAATTTTACCTTGCTTCAGTATCGTTAAGGAAATAGATAAGGAGATAGAAAAGGATAGGAAAACTATCGTTAAGAAATCTGCATACTTGAGAGTTCTTCATAATGTTCTCTCAAGGTATATGCGAAGTCTACCAATCCGCATTGGCCAATGTGGCGGACTATGGTCTCTTAAACTCCCTCGTTATGAGCGGAGAAGCGATCCCAGAAGTGGACCAATATTGATTGTAATGACTAGATTCTTCTGCAGCAGTTTTGAAGTTATACTCGTACACTATAGAAATTAGTTACTTAAAAAACGAACACCACGTTACATTCAGTTCTGTGTCATTGTTTTATGTGTGGTGTATATGGTTTATGTGTTTGCCGACTCCCAATAGTAGTGACCCTGCCAGCCTAGCGAAGGCACCCTGGTTTGATTCCCGGCCGGTACAGACAATATGTTACAAGTAATTGATTGTTCTCAGGTCGTGATCGTTTGTAATATCTAATTGTTTCTCTACTTTCAGCAAAGTCTCCACTTCCTTACGCTGACAAATTTATTTTATAACTCCAGTTTTACACAGTTAATTCATGTCTACGTAAACCTGGCTGGTACTCCAAACATTTTTGAACATTTTATCCCACGTCCACAGTTTTCCATCTAACGGTCTTATCTTACCCAATAGTCTGAATGTTGATCAGTTATTTCGAACTCGTTGGGGTCAATACTAACCGCTGCGGTCGCCGCACCAACGGCTCAGTCAAGCGTAAGACTGTATGCGAATAATGTAACCTCAAGCGAACTTAACACGGTATGTATTTCAATTTGACTACTCAAGTAGTTAGGGTTATTTCAGGTGCAATAGATGTCAACTTGTGGAAGGAAGAAAACCTACTTAACAATAGTCTGAGTGTAAGTATGAAGTAGAAGATTCGACGATGTAAATACGCCATTTCTTCCTGTTCGAGATCGCTGTGCTTAGATTCAACACAGCTTAAGATCAACGAACTAAATGTGGAAAAGGTTCTCCATGTGTCTTTATTTATCGCGCTCCTTAAATCAACAGTAAAATGATTTTAAAATGTATAGTTTCCTCTGAAAAGTCTATTATGAAGTAGTTTTCCTTCTTTGTCAATAACACATGGATAACGCAAGATATTGAGATATATATAGATAAGACACATACATATTGACAAGCATTACTTTGTGACAGCTATTCTAGTAGAAATCAAAGTTAAACGTTAAAAAATAACATCCGTCGCGTGGAGTACATTTACCCTAATGATACCCATTTCGGGACGATATATATATATATATATAATATTTTATGGGATAAGTCCTGAACTTGTGTTACCAGCCTTTGTTTATAATGTTGCTCCACTATTCACAAAACCTCATATCGCGCCACGGCTACCTCTGTCTACCTCTATCTACAGAACTACAATCATATCACATACAAACTCTGTGCCAAGCGTCCTATATTACAGATTTTGAACGTAGCGAGTTTCACGGATGCGAAGGAAAAATATTTATTGAAGCTATATCGGGGATTTAACTACACAATGGGCACTGCAGCTCACATATATAATCTGCCTGAAATAGAACGAATCTTATGTTCTGTACAGATGTATCGGTAATCCTGACATTTTTAATGTGCATAATATTTAAGAGTACAGTCTGCTACGCGGCTCGACGATTTGTGCAGAGTTACAGAAAATAACTTTATAAGGAGCAGCGAAGGAAATAGCAGAAGATCAGCAGTGGCTTGACGTTGGCAAAAATTATGATAATATAGAGACTAAATTTGATTCTTCTTCTTTCATGGGTAGATGTGTACCTAAATATTTATAATAAAATTCCATTACAATTGACAGAAATGCCATACTATAAATTTTAAACTCACGTCAAAGGCATTCCTATGCGGCAAGGTTATTACAAACTTGATGATTACTTTCAGGATAGGACTGCTTGGACATAAGTTTAATAGTAATAAATAGTAATAATTTAATATTATTAATAAATAATTTGAGTTTATAGCCATAAGTGCCTTCTGTAACTGTGAGTAGGAAAAAAAACTCCTCGGGAGTTTCTTGCCGCATCATCCGAGACCACTCACAGTAGGGATTTGTTGGAACGATGGCGTAGTTTGACGTTCGAAAAGTGTTTGTAAAAACCAACTTCGAATAAAATATCATTTCATTTCATTGACCACTGCAACTCGAAGACATATTTAACTGACAATAACTATAGTCTTGCCTAATGCCCCTTTATACTAGCGTTTCTACAGCGTAGTTCGAGAAACGCATGCTCGACGCAGCGCCGCCGCCGCGACAACACGACGAACATTGTTTGTGAAGTGCCCCAGTTTTGGTTAGTTACAGAAGCACGCTACTCCGGACAACTGTTACGGAAATGTATTATTTGTCTCCGGTTCCAGAACTCACAAAGTGAAACCAAACATTACCCGCTTAAAGAAATATAAACTTTAATGTCATAATGAAGTGTAGATTCCGCCCCTGAGCGAACGCTAAAATGATTTCAAAATCTAATGATTTCAATGTATATTAATGTGGTTAATGTTTAAAAAATTAATTTAAAACTGCATTTACTGTGCAAGAATTCTTGTGAGTTATTAGTCTTGTTAATTTTTTATAAGCTAGACTATATTTTCAGTACTACAAAACCAAATTAAGTAAAACACTTCGTTTACAGACTTGGTTTCTTCTACCCGCAGAGGCCTATAATCTACTGTATTATGCACCTCCAATACTACGAAAATTGTATAGCTCTCAAAGTATTAATAGTATTTTTTGTTAAATAGTCAAAAATCACAATTTTTTTAATTAGTGCCAATGCAAAAAATGTATTAAAATATTGAATATTTTGTAATTATGAAAATCCAAAAAGTTGCTACAACACAACATACTGTAATACAATGTCCAATCCACAGCTTCAAGATACCTCGTGGCACTATTGCTATTCAGAGAACCGTTCTGTACATTTCCTAAATTAATTAAAAACATCTTTACAGATATTCCAAACACAATTTCTGACGTACAAAAATTAATTAACAAACAAATAGGATTATTATTTGGTTATCGAATATGAACGGGTCTATAGTAAACCGTATTATATTACCAGAAAATATGCTTTAAACGGGATAAGAATCCCCAGAAAATATCCCATTATGGCGGCTAAGCTCGCCTCACTAAATATTACTTATCTATCCCTTCGTCCGAGTATATGAGAACATTCTAAATCGAATTAAGGGTTTGTGTCATGGAAAGCATTTTTGTGCATACGCCAAAAATGGAGGCTATTTCATACATAATTTGATAATAATAATAATTTAATGGTGATGTGTATTTTAATATAGAATGTGATAGGAGAACGATTTTTGGCTCCGACTGCAAGAAACTGTAGGTATTCTCGATTCATCGTCGTCTTCAATTGAAAAATCAATAAATTTTCTTGAAGTTAAAGTAATTCTATATCGCTTTGTTGATATAAATACAATGTAGTTATTTTTATGTAAGTTTTGTAAAATTAGTTTTCAATGTGGGTTGGTATTATAACAAATATATTGTGAACATTTCGATGGGATGGTTGGCAAGTTCCAAACAAGTCTGATACTGAATATTTTTAGTTGCGCTTGCGTCGCATAATATAAAAGTCATACAAATAATGGGCCTTCCTTAATACAACCCATATAATTATATTTGAATGCAACGGACAATCTCACCTAAACAGACGCTAGACCTTGATGAAACTTTAAGGCTGGCAAAAAAAACTGTTTATTGCATTACACGGAGCATTCGGTTCTACGCCTGCGTTTTTAATAATGCGACAAGCAACCTTTATCAAGACTTTGAGTTCAGTATAAGAGATAAAATCTTTTTAGGACTATTACTGTTCATATTATGATAGTAAAGGTTTCCATACGACATCCCTGCTCGTGGTGCATCTTGCTGAAAAACTTACATACCAATCGCACGTGAAGGACTCCTTTTTGAGATCCCTGGGCTCGGTTTTACCCAGTTTAATACTCGTATTTGCAAGTCCTCAACGATACTTGAGCTAGTCATGAGGTCTCCTTCTAGAATTAACCATGCGGTTTCTCGCTTTCTTCTTGGTGGACGATGCGTGGATGAGGCTCTTGGTAAGGTGGTTACGAATAGGCTAAGATGACCGTCTGCTCGTGTCTCCTATTGATACAAAAGACCAAATCAAATCAAAGATATGTATAACATTACCTATTTAGGAATTATTAAGTACTATTGATCAACTGAACGATATGTATGACACTTTGACCACCTCGTAATCCAGTAGATAGTGATAGTGACCCTGTCTGCCGAGCGGGAGGTCTCGGATTCGATACCCGGTAGGGGCAGACATTACGTGACAGATAAACTACACTAATACAATTAGAGGCAACCAATGTAGTTTAACCTGGCCTTCAACCTATAAGTAAGTCGACCTTACATAATCTAATATAAAATTGTGTGATGGGTACAAATATGATTTACTCGCTGTTATCCGCTGGACGTATGGTTAAAATTTCTAGATTTCTCTATTAGTTAAAGAAAATAAATCATCATATTATTGTAATGCAACCTACGTGTATAATTTGCATATTTTACAATCTTTTCTTTATGTAGCGGCTTTTCTTGTGTGTACCTAGTACATACTAAAAAACGAAAATTGCAGAGATTAACAAAGATTAGAGATAAGATAGAGAGAAGAGAGAAAATTAACAAAGATGACTAAAATAGTTTTAAGTATTTTAAATTTATAAATCCTTTAACTCAATCTACAATCAATGTAAACGACACAATGTTTCCTTATTTTATCTTGTAGATTTACAAGATTTCCATAGGAACTGCTTTGTTCAATCAATTCAAACTTTAAAACTTAATTTTGTTGCTTTTGAAACCAAACCCGCTAAAGTTTTATAAATAAGGAATCCGTGGCAAAACTGATATCTTTGTACGTACTACACTTCTAGTTTCCACCTCAAGATGGTGTTGTCGTTTTTTTTTTTTTAAATAATAATTGTAAAATAATCATTATTATAAAACTTCAATACTATGCACGTGTACGATTTCAAACGAGACTCCTGTTGTATTGTACACATTTAACTTTATTTTACCCTGTACAATAAAGGCAACACAGTGAAAGACAAGTAAAAGTAACGAAGACATATCGCATTAGTAGTGATACATTAAACGAGGTAATTTGTAATTTCTTTGTAGCAGATTTCTACGCACGTCAATTTACATTTGTGTACTTAAAATGAAAATAAAAATATACCAGGTTTTGCGACACTGTAGTAACGCAAGATTTGTAAATCTTATTACAGAAAAATAACGAAATGTGACTAGAATGCCACTTAGTAATGTTAAAATATTTATACAGCCAACGTAATTTTGGCGCTTGAGTTTTGTACATTTTTATTTAGTAAATATTTATATACTTATATAAATGTTTATATATTTATTTCTCTGAAATGTAACGAATTTTCAAACGGGTGACAATTATTATGCAAGGTACATTAAGTACAATCAAAGATATGTATATTAGTTACATATATTAGAAAATAAATTATCTATACATATAATGAAATTCTAATTGATCGCTTTCTTTACATTAAGGATATACGAAAAAACATGCTATTAGGGACCTTTTTTAACACAATAGAATCCAAGACCAAGACCCAAGATAGTTGTTAGAATTTTTGTCTGTTTGTCTGTGAGTTTGTTCGCGCTAATCTCAGAAACGGCTATCACTACGTTTTTCACTTATGCATTGTAGTAAGCTTGTGCATTGCAATAAGCATCACTTAATACTCTAAGTTTGTTTTATTGCAATCCATTCATAAATAAAAAAGTTATAAGTTACTATTGTAATTTGTAATTCATAGAACGAGAAAAACAAAATCCTAAAACAATGCAGGTGCTATTTCTAAGCGTAAGTCGTAATGTTTCTGACGCGAAGCGAGAGGTGTTTGCTAGTCTATTTTATATTTCTGTGAGTACAATTGTTTTTCTAGTAAAATTGAAGCGCCATTGTGATTTAACTGAGTAAATTAATATTTTTAATAGATTTTCGTGTTAGCATTAATTTCCAATCCCTATTGTAGGTATACCTATTCACAACAAAGTATAATATTAAAATATTTTTCTAACACAAAGACCAATAGAAACTTTTATCTTGACGACCCCATAGCACAGTTGGTAGTGACCCTGCCTGCCGAGCGAGGTGTCCCAGGTTCGATTCCCGGCCGGGGCAGACATTTATGTGATAGATAAATATTTATTATCGAGTCATGGATGTTTGTAATGTCATATTTATGTATGTCATACCACCCGCAACACAGGGAATCCTAGTGGGGGGGTGTGAATGTGTAAACGTTTATTTATTTATTAGAATCTGATTGCGATAATGACAAAATGTACAGCTCAGATTGTCACGCGATTTTATCAGCAGCCAAAGTAATTCACAAAGAAAAATTAGGTGTATAAGTTAATAGAAAATGTATAAAATACCTGATAAAAACAAGTAACAATTAGTTCGAGCACAGCAACTACTTATTTATTATTTATTTAACACTTTATTGTTTGTACACCAAAACAAAATACACGTACAAATGCACAAGAAAGTAACACAAACAATGGGCGGCCTTATCGCTTTAAAGCGATTTCTTCCAGGCAACCCACAAAAGATTAAGACAGCACTAGAAGTAAATAGGTATAGGCGTACATGATAAACATAAATAGCGAAATATAATCAAATAACAAACATACACACATCATTGACACAGCAAAGTCAAAAGGTCAAATGACAAATGAAGAAAAGGAAGAAAGAAGAAAGAATTAAGTAAGGAAGGAAGATAGTGATTCTTAAGTGATTTTTTAAAAGAAGCCAGGTTATCAGCTTTCCTTACAGCTTGTGGGAGCGCATTCCAAAGGCGAATAGCAGTCAGCTGGAAGGATTTATGATAGAAGGAGGAAGTGTGAGGAGTGAGTAAGGTAAGAGTATTTGAGGAACGAAGTAAATGATTGTGGGATAAATAAAGGAATTCAAAGTTACTACGGAGATACGAAGGAGCTGACGGATTAAACAGCACCGAGTATAGAGCAGAAAGAATATGAACATCCGGCGAAGGCGAATAGGGAGCCACTTGAGTTTAGAACGAAATTCGGAAACATGATCATATTTACGAAGTCCAAATATGAATCTAATACATACATTTGGAGACTCTCAAGTTTATTAAGTTGCTCCTCATTTAGGTCGAGATAACAGATATCGGCATAGTCAAGAATCGGGAGGAGTAAGGAAGTAGCAAGAGTAATTCTATTGGACATAGGAAGAAAATTTCTGAGCCTACGCAAGCTACCAATCGCAGCAAACAACTTCTTACTGACATCAGTAATTTGTGGCGTCCAAGATAAACTAGAATCCATAAGAATACCATTACAGAACTATTTGTGAACGTAAAGGTTGGCTTTTTCGAAAGTGAAGAGAGCGTAGGTTAAAACTTAAATATAAATATGAATTTAGACAGTTGATAAAAGAGTGACAATAGATTTTTTCCCTTTACAATAAATACCTATTAAAATAATATCTTGTGCTCGAAGGACCTATAATTATTAAGTAAAGGATGATAATTTTAATAATTAAATAAGTATTTTCTTAATAGTCCAAGATTTTTTGTACGACTTTAATACAAACATACTATTTACTAGTCATAATATAACTAAATGTGTGTTTTATTCCTAAAATTTATTATCACTGGATAGTACACACAACCTCCTTTGGGTACCATTAAATGTAATATAATTATACAGAATATTTTTGATTTCGGGGGAATTTTATAAAATTCAACATCAAACAGACAAACTCAACAAAACAGAATTGTAATGCAGTATAAATCATATAATATATAATATAATAAATCATCATCATCTCAGCCGGACAACGCCCATAATAAATATAACCTTAAAATTAGGTACTGGAAATATTCCAGTACCTATTTTCTGATGAGAAACAAACATCATCAACCATAAAATATAAATTAAAGTTTTTGCAGCTAGTGATCTAGTTTCGGTCAAACAATATCAAGGAAAAACGGTGTTTCATTTTTTAATCTTATATTAAAATTGTATAAAACTTAGACTAAAACTGACTTAAAATTTCTAAACTCCGAACAACAGAGACACAAAAAGCAGATCAAAGTCCAGGCAATAAACCTTTGCAAAACATTTTATATAGTTTCACAAAATAACAAAAACAATTCGACGTTTTAAGACGTCAATACGACAACTTTTTGCATACACGTCACAAAAAAACTAGGGTAATAATAAATGACACCGAAGTGGTTCTTTTAAAATGTTGTCGTAGAAAATCACATTTTATTTTAAGTCAGTCTTCATTTCCTGATTGTATCAAATTATAATATTATGATAGAAATTAATACTGTTTTGTACTACGAGTGGAAGTTCGACCAATAGTTGTTCTATTGCCATTGTTATTACCGTCATGATCACCATACTGCACCAAACCAAATAGTGAGAACCATTTAAAAACAGGTTCTTCCCCCTGCTTCCTTCTGACGACGCATCGGGGACTCCGTGTCAATTAGATTTTCAAAAAATCTTGAACACGATCCTACACGGCGTCATTTAAATTAAAAATGAGTGAAGGTCTCTTATAAAATTCTGCGACAGTGTCACAAAACAATATATAAAAGAAACACACAGTTCAGGTCACCCGGGTCAGGGCTTTTTAGATGTTTTCTTTTATCTTTCCGCTCGAGAATGTTTGATCGTTATTAACATAAAATGGTTAACAACAAACAGGAGTAAAGTTAAAATGTTAAAATTGTTGTCGTGAACAGTCTAAATAAACATAGTCTGTATAAATCAATACATTTAATATTTTTTGCTACTTCTGATCGACTTGACCGGTCAAAGATTCACACAATATAACTAGTACGTGGTTCGTCGAGTAGATAGAAGATTTATAGTAATGCCGCAATCCGCGTTGAATTATAAACAAATTCAAAATTTTTAAAATGCACTGAATCAAAAATGTAAATAATACAGTAAATAAATAATATTCAAATAAATATGATGATGAAAATCTGAAGGTATCAAACAGGACCTATAATTTAATTATACACAGTATTCTCACAGTTACAGTATGATTTTAGAAAAGAAATTCTTCTTTAAATCTAGTAATATAAGAACTGAAAAAACTTAAAATATTTAAAACTGTTGTTATTTTCAAATTTAAACACACACCCAAAAAGAAAATCCAAAACACAAATTTTTTTTGTCTAAGCTGCATTTCACATTAAATTGTAGAATAAAATCACTTTGATTTGAGTCAATGAGTTAATACTCGTAAGTCAATGAGTTCGAAGTAAACAAAATAAGTCACACGGAACAAGCAGATCTTAAACTGACCATGACTAAACAAGACTGTAAAATTTACTTTCTACAGTTCCTCGCCTTATACATCAATAAAAATTAACGAATCAAGGAACTTTTCCAAATAAATTGGTACATTTTATAGTTCTTTAAGTCGATCCAAATTACACAGATGCGCTATCATTATCGGGAGTGGAATTTATGATTACATTAATATTTAATATTTTTCCCTTCACATTCAATCATTCATTCGTTTACTTTTTAGACTTTTGATTGTTAAATTCGTAAATTTCGACATTAATGATTGTTGTTATTGTTCTGTATGACTGTATTCCAAGAATTCTAAAGGATTCACAGTTCTCCGTAAAATTGCTTTATCCTCATGAGGTCATGCAACAATTCACGTTAAGTCACGCAAAACTTGAAAAGGCGATTTTTCTGATGTAAAGTGGACATTAATAAATTGGGTGGAATTCGAATTCTTGGCAAGATACGTACTTACTTTACTTACGTTTCCCTACTGCTCATGATGTGTGAGTCTTCAAGACGTGAGTAAATAGACTTTTATAAGTTAATGCATTCAACATGTCAGACTTGAACGCTGCTTACTATCATGTGGGATTATTTTCCAGCATTAACTTGTTTTATGTGAAAAAAGAACCTTAAAAGAAGACCAGAAAAGGGGGTTAATTAAAAAAAATCAAATGATCTCTTCACAACATTTATATTTTATGGTACCATATATAGCTATGTATATGGTTGCGTAATGATAACAATCGCATATCTAAGTACTACGACTCGAATACGTAATTACGTATAAACCCTATATATTATATATATACGGATATATAACTACATTAAACATACTAATACTGATGGTGGAAATCAGTAGAAGAAGAAGTGGACATGTTGAGGGCTTTACAAAATTCAGGAGCAGACGAAAGAAAAATGTGTTGTATAATACACACAGTATAATTAAATGCCGTCGTTCATACCAACCAAGACGTAATTAGAATATGGAAATCGCTATATTATATCACCAACATGATAATTGATAAATCCCCCGTCAGCTGTGCTGATTTAATTAAACAATAAGCAATTCAATATAAGAGTGTCTATTATTTAGAGCACTACGTCTATGTATATAGATATCACCCTACCACCACGTAAAATTAATGTGGTTTTGATTACACCAAATTATGTGATAGTGTAATGGTTTGATCGGTCATTTGCTTCGGTGAAGGAAAACGTCCCGTCGTCAGGAAACCCATATATGTATGTATCTACTTGGGAGTTCACTATGATGTTCTTAGACGGCGACGGACTTTGACCTTGAACCCTTCTAATATGAGAGTACACCCGAGTTTAATAATTAAGGGTTGGGACCATCACACCTTAGGTAAACTGCAAATCCGGTTGCTATACCCATATTAGTAAAACAAAATACTAAAACGAAATTCTTTTTCCTTTTTCAGATTATAATAACAAGAACATAATATATAATATATAATTAGCCAACATTTATTTTCGTCCCAATATACATTTTTTACGATATGTAAATGTACATGTTCAAAATTACTGTATGTACTATAGAGAGAGAGAGAGAGAAAGAGAGTTATACTTACTTAGTTACTTAATACTAATTTTTTGTTATATATTTCCATAATAAATTTAAAATGTTACTTACTGGTCGTGTCTACTTAATTACTAATTTTATTCCAAATACTATTTTATTACTACCAAATGCTATTTTAACATATAAATTCACACAACAGATGTCTTGGCCACTTATATGATTATTGTCAAAACAATATAACGATGCAATGACATAACATGAATTCTCACAAGTGTTGACATAATCTCCTCGGCGAGCTCGAAATAGTATACATAAACAACTTACCATCATCATTGAAGTGTGCATTCTAACTCATCTCCTAGATACGGGAATCGAACCCCGGACCTCCGGCGATTACATCATTACCGCCGAAATAATCCGCTGCAAAAACTCACGTCAATCAAACACAAAGTTACACTAACCAGCACTACAATTAAAACAATAACAACTCAATTGTTAATTAATAAATGGAGCGAATTTACTTTTCCTATTTTTCTTTTTCCAGTCACAGAATACCGTCACCTGACCGTATGAAAGGTGTCACTATCAACACGACAAAGTTTGTAAATACGAAATGTTGCACGAAACACAAAAACACGAATACCTCCGACCGGTTACACGGCACTGCACTAACTGGCGACTTGGCGAGTGGCGGCTCAACTCCACCAAGAGCAAGCGTTCGACTCTACCTGATAGCGCTCACTCGTTCCGCCACCTTCGTTTCTCATACGCGGGACAAGGACAGAATCATCACAGTGATTACAACTCGAATTGCATTACATGCACTTGCGCTATTTCGATTGAGTTCCAAAACTTAACTTTTGGCTAACTACGTCGGTAACGCTAGATGTATGTCGATTTTAGAAACTCTGTCGTAGTAAGGAAGAGGATTATTTCGGGACATCACGACGCCGTGCCATATCATATACGCGTACAAATTAATTATAAATGAAATTAATATGTTTATACTCGAATGTAATTGATTTTTAAACATGTATGTTGCTGATAAGAATAATTTGCATAGTGTTTTTTTGCAATTGACATTTGCCTGGCTAGCTGTGATTCTCTTCGCCTCTTACGATAGGCAGGGGATATCGTAGCCCTATTCTGGTACCAGGCTACAGGGACACGTATGTTCCACCTGCGGTACAGGGAACCTTTGCTCTATAAGGACTCCATTAAACTGTTAGTACACATATGAATATGTGTATGTAAGCTACGCGGAATTCATGATTTCGATAGTATTAACAACCAAAATAAAATCTCTAACGTTTTCTAAATGGTGAAATACTTTGTCATTTTAAAGCAAATAGTTTAGTAATTCACTTGAGAGTTTAGTTTTATAACATACTAGCGGCCCGCCACGACTTGATTCGGGTTAAACAAATATCGTATTGCCTATGTCCATCTGGATTATTGTACCGTTCAAGCCTTTCGTATCGTGGTTTTAGATTACCTTCCAATACACTCACAAAATTCGCACACACTTCATCATTATTAATAATTAATATAGATATAGATAACGTTATAGAAATTATTATAAAATTATGAAATTATTTTATTTAAACCAAATAATGATGTCATCTACCTATTACTGGATCATGAGCCAGCACAGCACGTAAGAGCAGAGCACAAGATTTTCTTCGAAATCGAGGAGGGTCTCAGACTTCTTTACTATACTGCCATATTACGGATTGATGGAGATGTAATCCAACTAGCATAAATTATTATGCCGTTCTAAAAAATTTGACTTACTCAACGACTACTATCTGACAATAACAATCAGTGTCGATGATTTAACATAGCCTCGAAAGCATGAAAGACCTCAAAAATCAACCGTAACGTCGGTCCAAACGAACCGTTCAAAGATCTTTCACCTCCCATGTCTTATTCCGCGTAGTTAGACAAAATAATAATAACAACACTCACATCAACTCATCTCCATTTTATGATGCCATTCCTATTTTCCACGTGGCATGACCATAGCATGTTCAAAGAAGAAACCGCACACGTCCAAGATCCGTGAACATGAACATCATATTCTTGTGATGTTATCTATCTGTCCCATTTGCTAAACCGAATCCCGGAACTATATTCGACAAGCAAGATGACTATCAAGCAATCTACGGGATCGTCAATATATTGTTTAACTAGCAATAAATTAAACTTATTTGTGTTTTGGTTCATAATATCCCAGTAACTGTTTCATTCCAGATGAGATGTCTCGTATTGTTTCAAATCACTCGACAGTCGTCGTACAGTATCATGCGCAAGCGGTGACACAGTTAGCAGAATTAAAATCATTACAGCAGTGACTATCCAATGCGTCCAGTTCCTGAACTGGACGAGGTCGAGACTCTTCCACAGAAATAACTGTGTTCGTAAGTCGTACAATGTAAATATTTTAAGATTTTCACGGTCGAAGCGAAAACTCATCGAGGGACGAAAATATACCCGAATATTTGAATATACACCTGCGTGAATACAAATTGGAAGGCCTGATCAGGGGTTCTTGCGCGCCGTGAACTTTTCTATTTCCTATACGAGATTAACATCAAAAGATTTGCTTGTCAAACTTGTAACAACACACGGGTAACTCTTTTACCTAATATTGCTACTCTCTGAATCCATTTTATGTTTTCCAACTTGAATCGTAATTTCAATCTGCTTACGAAAATATTTGTAGGATTTTGTAAACGGTTTGTTGTAAATCTAACTTTTGAGTAATAAAGCTTAACAAAAGTTTTGAACTGTTATCACCAATTATATAATGTTACATTTATTGAGGGTTAGGCCCTTAACATTTGTCCCTGTAGCTCGGTACCAGAATAGGGCTACGTAATCCCTTGCCTGTCGTAAAAGGCGACTAAAATGGGGGTGCCAGGGTTGTCGGCAGCTAGGGTGGGAGCTCGAACCGTCCAGTCAGCAACCCCGGGAAGGACGACATCATCACATCACACTACGATCATGACATCACGTAAACATCAGAAGGTGGGGGATGAGCGGAGTCTCATCACGAGCAGAGCCCGGCGGGAAACGCGCTCAGGACTCCGGTTGCGTTCCGTTGGAGATCCCGGTACATAGCGCGAGGAAGGCCACCGATGGGGACACGGCGACGTCCTGTCGAAAAAAAAATGCCTTAACATTATTAAAAGCATTAAAAAATTCCTATGAATTCGACTCTCTGCTCTAACTTTACCAGTCACCTATTGCAGACGATAAGAAATTTTGTTGTAAGTGGATGTAAAAATAGAGTTTTAGTAAATAGGCAATATTAAAAAATACATTAAAACTGGTTAGCCATATTACAATTTAATTAAAACATATTAAAATAAAATAATTAAAATCTTCACGAAGTACTTAGTCTTTGACGTCATGGCGCGGCCCTGCGGTGCGGGTACTTTAATAAACCCAAATGAAATCAGGTAGCATATATTTTCACACTGAGCATGGGACCAACAAACAATCTTTCATATACAATAACAACCAATTCTCAATATTCCCAATATTGTAACGCCAGCGGAATAAAATGTAAATATGTGGAAATATTTCGTCAGAATATAGTGAGGAAATTGAATCTGCTATACAAATATTGCTCGTTTAAATTCTTCGAGTAACGGTTACTTATAACCCCAAAGGTCTGTGTGAACTATAGTTCACGTTCATTTGGAAAAGTCCTTTCGTATGTATATTTACGTAACAAAAATAACAATTACAATTTACATAAAAAAGATATTCATTTACTTTGTTGAAAATAACGCCTGTTGATGTTATTTATTTGCATTTTGTTATTTGAAATTGGTTTTTTAGTGAAGGAAACTTTATTGAGGAAGAAAAGGTTGAAACCTTGAAAGACGACTTGCTTATGTATCTGCAGTCTGTCACTCTCAATTGTCTACTTATAATTGAGTGTGTTTGGACAGAATAATTACATTATACATAAAGGGTTAGGTGATCTAATGTTGGATCTGTAGCGGTTAAAAACATTTTTTTGATTCGAGTTTACCTTTCAGATAAAATAAAAAAAACTATTAAGTGCACCTCTATGTAAGCATGTATCAAATAAAAATGAATAAAAATTGATAAATATCTTCTGAAATCATACCAAAACCCACACCAAATTATCAATTTATTTAGACGACTCCGTAGCCCAATTGGTAGTGACCCTGCCTGCCGAGCATGGGATCCCGGGTTCGATTCCCGGCCGGGGCAGATATTTATGTGACAGATAAATGTTTGTTCTCGGCTCATGGGTGTTTGTGATGTGATAAGTGTGATAAGTGCCACCCGCAACACAGGGAATCCTAGTGCGGGGGTATGAGTGTATAAACGTTTAAAAAAAAAACGTGAAAACGTAATCCTAAATATACTTTGGGCCACATTTACAGTACGACTAAATTAGACTCAGTTAACTAAAATACAATGATTATGAATAGACATCACGCCGAGTCATTGATTATTAGAAACAAAACTTCTATTAGAGCAGCAATTAATTTGGCTCCATTAGTAATTATTACACGCACAAAAGTTAGTCTAAATATCTAAATACCGTCACACATAGTTGGGAATTAGGTGATCGCCAGTGACAAAAATCATTGCAAAATATTCATCAAAACATATTTTAGTCACGTTGAAATGTTAAAAATGTTTAAGTCTTAGTCTTTGAAGCTACATATTTATAAAAAAGGAAAAACACATATTTATATTTAAACTTTACAAATCGATGAACAAAATTCTTTATAAATTTTTCATTGCAAAAAGATGAAAATTTCTCTTCTGTCTTCAAATATATTTCACTGTATCATGTACATAATATGTATCTTATATTTTCAGGTTTCCAGAAGAAATTTTCCTCTTCGGAGTTATACACTTGAGGTGGAGACATCCATAACTGATCTGAAATATGAATATATATCTGAGCTGTGATAGTAAGTGGTCATTGCCGCGCATGTCCACGGCGCTACAGGCATCTCCAACGCGTTGCGGGCACTAGAGGTGAGATTCACTCAAACAGCATAGCCTCGTCCGTCATTGAGTAGTATTGCACTACGAGTAGGGGACGTCGCCTTGAATAGAAGGAACCCCTCATAATTATTATTATGTTAATAAAAACGTAATTAAAAAAGGATCGTCTTCAATAGAAAAAAAATTGTAAATAATTACACAACAAAAAATAAATTATTGGTAAATTTATTGTCTTTGTGTCTTTTAGGTATTGATGATTACACTGATACATTTAGTGTGTTCAAGCTTTGATTTGACTCTGTGTATGTATGCTTGTGGGTGTCTTTGTGTGTATCTAAAATAGAATATACGTAATATTTTACTTGAGTTTTCAGTTAAACATGAATGTCCACCTTCAATGGATAAAAAGGGTACTTAATAACAGAAGTTTGCATTTTGCCTGATATCAAACTATCCTCCGGTCCTTTTTTCTACCACAGTCATTAATCAAATAAGCAATAACCATTTAATGCTTAACAAACATTTGCACAACTGCCGGCAACGTAGAGAATTCATATAGATTATACAAGAATTATTGAGCAAGGAACAAGTGTCTCTAATGCAATAAATACTTATTTAATCCAACTCACCCTTCTCTCGAACACATGTTGCATTTAAAAAGGGTAGCTACCCTTCGGTTTATGTAGACTAGACATTTTTGTTCATATTTTTTTAATACGTCGTTAAAACTCTTCCTGTAATAATAAATCGTGTAATCTTTTAACATGTTATAAAGGACTCATCACTTTCTTTCGATGAAGTCGACGAAGCTTTCCGTGTTACTAATACATAAATGGACTTTGCCACCACCAGGTGTCGCATTCGTTCCGTTGTCGGCAAAAAATATAAAAGAAATCCTAAAGCACGGTACTATTGTCAACTTGTTATCTAGCTGCCAAACAATTCCTAATTTTCACCCCTTCTTATATAACGTAATTTTCTAGTGTAGTCTGCTACATTGTTATGACCTAATCTTTTATCTTCATCATCCATTAATGCGAATATGTCATCAATCAACCGGCTGTAGTAATCCATTTCGAGAAGATATTAATTTTCATTGACGTGGATAATAATCAGGCAATCATACCCAAATTCTTCAAGTAATATTTAAGGCCTACGATATTCAAGACCAGCCATTGGGTTGGAGGGATCTTTAAAGTAAAAACTTTTACTGCACTTACAATGCAGTGCTACATAACATACAGTTATGGCTATCGGTCAATTTATAATAAGGTAATAGAAAACTCAAAATTTACTTACTAACACCCAGAGTATGTAAATTAAAAATAACCAAGTACATATTTGCAATAGCTCACTGGGGCAGGGCTCAGTGAGATTGAAGCACTTCTTACTAGGCAAAAGATACGTTAAATGTACTCACTAGCGATTACACCCAAACACTAGTAAATTTCTAAAAATAGCTTATGTATGATAATAAACACACAATAACAATAACACGTTAATAATACCTGGTATCAACCTGACTGTAGTCTATAGTAATGTTATAAAGAAAGAATGCGAATTTTCTGAGCTTGCTTATCCGCAAAGTGATCTCCGAAATAACAGCACCTGTTTGAAAATGATTTTACCATTTTATGGCACATTATTCTGGACAGACGTGGGCTATATATCATGTAAAACAAAGTATGGGCGGACCGCTAGTTGTTAAATATAATTCGAAGAAATATTATGATTCATATTCTGTACTAGATACCAGCGTTGAATATTATTTAATAACAGTTTATTTGTCAATCACTAGCTGCAAATATTTGGTGGGTTAAAAACCCATTGGGAACAAAACAAAAGTTTTTATTCCCCTGTGTACTGAACACGAATACCCACCTGTCTATCATTGACTACTCACACTCTTGATAGATCGCGTGAAAATAGATTTATTTTCGATCTTCTGTAAGTAACAAAATCTATGCTAAAAAAATTGGATATGAGTCATTTTTTTAATGTACAAACTTTATTATCAATATTGAGGCCAAAACATATTTCTTGGATTCTTTGATTGTCTATTATAATATGGCAAAAAAGTGAAATAATGTACGTAATTACTAGAAAAAAACTTAGTTGCTAACATAACATCAACTTTGTTAAAACGGCAATTCGTTCATTAGAATGTTGCAATTAATGCTTTTCGAATTTTCGTGAATTATTTATAAATTACAATATCTTTTTTTTACATAAAATAAATAAATGCTTGACAAAAATCCCACTTGATGGTAAGTGGTGATGAAGTCTAATGTATTAAACTCCTCGTGAAGACTTCCACATCGTAAATAGCCGGAAACACAGACGCGGGAAAGTTATTCCAGTCTTTTGCAGTGCGCATAATCAGTGAAGACGCAAACCGCGTCGTCCGTGCAGGTGGTACGTTCACTACATAAGAGTGGATAACCGCTGTACGTGGAGTTGTCCGATGGAAGAACGGCGATGGGGGAATTAAAATTAATTCGAACAATTCCTATGCACACTCTCCAAAATGTACCCTATAGAAGACCGAGAGGCTGGCAACCCTGTGCCTGTGCTCAAGGCTTTGCAAATTAGTTTAATCTTAATTAATTAAAATCTGGGTTTCCAATGAGCCTCTTTGCCCGCCTCTCCATCAAGTCCAACGCAGATAGATGACATTTGGCAGCACCAGCCCAAATGTGTCAACAATACCTGAGCTTTATACAGGGTTAAAGGCTGTTCCAATGTGAAGTGCTGCCTCACCTTCGCAAGGACCCCCAGATTCCTTGCAGCCGCTTTAGTTTTGGACTCGATGAACCGACCAAAGCTGAGTTTCGACGAAACTTTAACTCCCAACAATTAAAGACGGTCAGTGCTTTCCATGGACACATTCTGAAAAGTAAGAGTCAAGGTGAACGGGCTCCTCTTGGCGCTGAACAGACACTTATATATGTATACTTATACTGTTATATTTATTTTTATACTTGTTTAGTTTTTTACAAAAAATAATAAACGTTTAGACACTAGTTCTGCAAATAATAAATCATTCTTGAATACCTCAGAAATTGAGCATGTCCGGCAAGGGGAATAGCATTGACAAATAGGAATCTTTCTCCTTATCTCTCCCCTCATCAAAATCATTCAATTCGGGATAACTCTTTTCAAACTTTCTAAACTTACAATCAATCTTATTCATCCTTTCATACTAGATTATGCTAAATTTATGCCAAGTAAGTTGTACACATAAGTTTTGGTACAACTACAAAAGTTAAAACATTATTTTTATTTAATTCTTGAAATAAAACTCTAAAGTTAAATAAATAATATATGCGTTAAAGAAAAAAACAATTTTTAAATTAAATCAAATCGTTTTATATGTAAGTAGGTAACGTATTAATTTACAATAAGTTTGTACATCGTACCAATATTTTAACCAAAATTATTTGAACAGATGTGCACGCGTATCACAACAGTTTTGAATATCCCTCTATAGAAGTACAGGTCACAAAGGGTTCGTAGTAATCAAATAATACATTACATACTACTTCACTGTCTGTAATAAGTAATTTGGCGGCAAAAACATTTTTTGCCTTGTTGGGCTTTATTACATTTTGCTATTTATTTTAATATAGGTATATCATGTATTATATCAACTGTATATTTACAGTTTAAATAAATGTGATTTGCAAATTTTTTTTTAGCAAGGGTTTGTATTTTATCTTTTACTATGTTAACTGTTAATAAAATAAATGCATCTTAAACATTTGTTCATCAAAATTTGTTAGCTGGATTGCTCTTCGAAACAACGTGGTGCCTAGTCTAAAGGAAATGTAAGGGTAGAAATGATTAACACCGCTACTGACGACATCTACACAACACTTACAGAACTAAATTATATCTAGAAGCATGTTACTCTATGCTACAAGCTCAAGTAGTAAATAGTTCTCATAAGTTTAATAGATGTCACTAGTGGTCGTTAAATCAATGATAACTTCTTGAACATCGCGGTTAATTAGTAATTTATGACTGACACCAGTATACTGTCATCTATGCCTGATACGTTTAACGTTTTTGCATAAAACACACAAGGATATGCAATGCAATGCATGCAAGGTACGTAGACAACCACGCGACTGACCGCCAACGACTATATGGATATATAAAAATCTGGTAACAAAATATAAATTCTCCATTATTTACTGACACCAAGAAATAAGAAGAATATCATGTATTGATTGATTGTGAACGAATTGTAACCGAGCTCAGTCTGAAAGTTTATGTGTTACTAAATATTTTTTTAAATTTTAATATACTTACTTAATAGGTGTTGATAACGATTTATAGGGCAAAGTATAGTTTTTTTAACTATTTATCTGTCTGTCTTTATACGTATCTCACGCAATCACATAACAGATTTAGATAATAATTAGCATATCTTTATAATCAATATTATGTGTCATGCTCATAATCATTCCATCCATCCATTAGGCCTTAAAAATTCACTGTTGGACATAAAACCTTCTGAAATCCACAGATACCTGCTGTCTTCTTCACGTCGTGACTCCTTCTGGTCGGGGGCGGCGTCCTATGCTTCGTTTGCCAAGTCGCCATTCGAGGACCTTTCTTCCTCTTCGAACTATGGAACTATATGGCCAGCCCATTGCCACTTCAATCGGATGATTTATTCTGCGAGCTATGTCGGTGACTTGACGGCCCCATAGCTTAGTTGATAGTGATCCTACCTACCGAGCGAGGGGTCACGGTTGCGATTCCCGGCTGAGGCTTACATTTATGTGACAGATAAATGTTAGTCTGTATATGTCCATGCAGCCCACAACGCAGGGAATCCTAGTGTGAGTGTGTAAACGTTTAATATCGTTTTAATAATTCTTGTTGGTCTACGGATTTTATCATTTCGGAATCTAAAACACAAACTGCTGGAACATTTTCGACTTTAGGACACGATTTTATAAATACAGTAATTATGGAATTTCTATTAAAAGTGGTGACTGAAAGTTTTGACTGATGTCTTACAGCATTTACTAGCTGATAAAAAATTGAACAATTTTTTCGAGAGTGCTGTCGTTATATCCAAAGTATATGTAGCAAGGTGACACCGTGACCGCTCGGTCACGATCGAACGACCGAGGAAGCGAGATTTTCTGAAGCGAAGCCAGTGCGAGTTATTTATTTATTGTGTGAAATTCTAAAACAAACTTACATTTTTTACTATATTCGTCGATATTTTTAATTCCATAGAACCATACCCACTATCAACAATTTATGAATCCAATAAGAGTTTTAAATAAATACCTACTCGTAAATTAAATAAACTGCAGCTCCACTTGTTACCATATAGCGTATAATATTACGTGTAATACGTAAAGTTATTACTATGAACTCAATATTACCGTGCACGATGAAACCTTGTTGGTAATATGCATAAAATAAATTAAAAATCAAAATTAAATTGCAGTCAGACATCTAAAATACATCTAGAAGGTTAATTGTGTTGATATTCAGTGGTAAGTGTTGGAAAATTCCCAAATTAGTTGCTTAAATAATCATAACTTATCTCATTTATTAAATTCAATTAAATTTAATTTAAAAATAATTTAAAAATTTAAATCAATTTATTAAATTATTAATCTACTTTGCAACAATCCGCGAGCAATATGTATGATGGTACACACTACTAGACATGCGTAGATCCATCCCTCAAGTAAACGGGCAATTATATTATAAGGATATAGTGCGAATTTTGTGAATTAGTAAGCGGAGGGTAATCTCCGAAAACACGGTATTTGAAAAATTCTTTACCATTTGAAAGGTGCTTTATTCCGGATGAACATACGTCATACGCGTCATATACTTCTTTCTAACCTTCTTCTCATTTCCTGAAAGACAACGCATCAGTGATACGTTTGGTCTTGCTGATGTCCACGGGCGACGGTGACCACTTACCATCAGGTGACTCGTCTGCTCGTTTGTCGGCTATTAACATAAAAAAAGTCATATACAATTGTTTAACCCAATCGAAGTAGGGGTGCGCCGCTGGTAATAAATAAAAGTATATAGCAATATAAATCAACACACGTTTCGCCCCGAATCGGAGTATCATCACCATCAGTGTAAGTAGACTCTAAGAGTGTTGGCTGCAATGTGTTAAAGATTTAAATTATAATAAAACATCTGCTCCTGGAATCACTCTTTTAATTCTGAGTACTTAATTTTACATCCTGAAATATTTTCTTAAATAATTATCATATTTAATGTAATTTTAGATTCAAACCATATCATTTTTCATTTCTTTACTTTATGACATCTAATGACAATCTTTTTTTCCTTTTTCTAAACATATATTTATTAACCCTTTTAGATAAACCTATTTTACATGAACAACAAGTATTTACTGATACACATTTTCGAGCTAACTTCATTATATATGACTTTTATATTTATAAATGCGAACAAATGTAATTATTTCTGGACGTCACTAACGTAACATTGAATAACGCCCGGAAATAACAGTGCCGAAACCAGTTCTGCGCAGGTTAAAACTTATGTACTTTGAAATTGTCATATTATATTTCTTATCCACAATGATAAAGAACCATTTCGAAACGGCGGCAGAAGCAAAAAAATTACGTGCATAAGTGTATTTAGTCTGTACATAATAGCTTAATGATTAAATGATTTTGAATTTGAATTTAAATTAAAATTTCTGCAAAGAAACACCTGATGCTATTCTCTATTAAAAAACAATTTGTCTGTTCATTAATATATTACTGTTTTATTATTAATTTTCAATCTATGACAATATATTTTTATTTATTTCATAGACTTTAACAATAAAAACAGATTCAATGTAACAGTTTATGCAATGTTTTAAGATATAACTTTGTGTGATATTAGCCAGTTAACCGTGACCCACAAAGAGTTTTGCTACCGTAACAATAAAAGACAACCTAAACCAAGTTAACAGAAATTGTTTACGATCTTTTACGAGGGTAATCTTTGCGTGACCATTTCGTAGCGGGGTTTTGCTTACTTTGTCACCCTCCCACATCAAAATCCATAACACCAAAGGTTTGATTCAAGGATGGTTACAAGGAAAGAGTGAACTGCTTTTTAACTCGTTCTCTGACACTGCTATCGAATCATGTTAAATCGTTTCACAGAAACCCTGAAATTTTTTGTTACCATGTAACTACTTGAACAAGTTTTTTAATAAAAGTTGGCTTTTACAAACTCTGTTTGAAAGTCAAACAACGCTTTCGCTTCAACCAATCCTGACAGTGAGTGGCCCAGATGAAGAAGCGGCAAGAAACTCCCAAGGTGTTTTTCATATTCACAATTACAGACCGCACTTACTCCTACTTATGGCTATATACCAAACTCACGTCCATCATCTATCTTGTAATAAGACTTTATACTACTGTATATTTACTTGTTTGTATGGCGTTTCCGTCAATTCTAAGTTCCGTTAGTTTTATGAATAAGTTAAGTTTTATTATAAATTTTTACACATGTACCAATGAACGAGTGATCGGTTTTGCTAAATCTGAAATCATTTTAGCCTAATTTCTAGTATTAATATTAGATAAAAAGGTCGGATAAGCCAAATAAGACCATAAGCAAGCATATTTCTGAAGTGCCTCAAATTCTCTCCCTGCAACACTCATATATCATTATCGCCACAATCAACTAAACTAAACTAATAATAATAATTCATAACAATTTTATGATGTGTAAAATAAATGTGATTAATTAGCTATAATTTTAACACCACCCAGACAAAATCTGAGCAAACACCCGGTACTCACTGTATAAGTTGTTTCAATTGTATTTTAATTAATGATTCATTATTAAAGTAGGTACTTCATTTAACAATACTTGAATTATATACTTCACTTTAAGAAGGTATTTGTTGATTGTAAATAAATTCATTACACGTAACTACTCGTAAGTACCTATCGGATAATATTTAATTATGCTTATTCATTGTGCATGTAAATTTATTATATTAAGCCTTTGCGCTGTGCCGCAATATATTGAAAGAAACTGGCTATGTTTCGAGATTTTGTTAGTAGCCTAAAATGTGTCAACAATTACATCGACCTAAAATATATGTAGCTCGCATGTGATAACGGACTTGGATTATACATATTATTATATTTTAGTTGACAGTAAGATTACAGTTTATTGTTTAATACCCTGTGGAATATCCAATACTCCGCCACGCTTTTAACCGTACAGATTTCTTGTTTTAACTATAAATAATATTTGATATAATATTCATTCTCTTTCTATGTACGTATTTTAAATTTTGGACTATACACAAAAATTGTAATTTGACGGTATGAGCAGTGGCGTAACAATAGGGTGGCAGAACGGGCAAAATGCCATGAGCACCCAGCCGACAGGGGCCCCGGCCCGACGAGAGACCCGTGAGCACAGGGGGGTCTTAACATTTGTTTTTTATTGTTTACTTTTGTTGGTAAGCGCAATGGGCTTCAATGGGCGGCCTTATCGCTTATAAGCTATTTCTTCCAGGCAACCCACTCAGAAGAAAGAAAACTATGGTAAAGAACACACTCCGTATAGATACAGATAGATAAAGGAGAAAAAATAAAATAAAATAATGTTACGTACTGAGAAAATGCTTCTTTAACAATCGTTTCAAAGAATATAACGTTTAGATTCTACCTATTTGGTGAAGAAGAGAGATCCAAGGATATCTCCTTCTCAAAGTAATGGAATTAGAATCGAGAGGCGTGCAAAGAGTTGACACAGAATTAGTTGAGATTATTCTTCTGCTCAAAGGATCTTGAACTTTCTTACTGAACTTCTTAGTCACTCGGAAATGCTTCAGTGATAGGTTTATCGCATATTTTCTACTTCGCCAGACCGTATGACGGTTATACCAGGTATTTACTCCTAAATCCAGTAAAGCTTCTGGTTCCACATCCTCTACGGAACATATTTTCCTCTGAATTAAAAAAAAAACCTACTTGAACATTGCAAGCAAAGTAATCTATCAGCTAGATGTGCTGTGATATAGGGAGTCTCCAAAAAAAGATTTTAAAGAAACCGTTAAATTTATAAGAAAAATCTGCCTCTTCCTGTAGTATGCGAATCTGAAAAAGGAGATTTTGATGATCTCTTTATATCTACATTAACATATAATAATAATAATAAAATACACACCATACAAAAAGCCCTTAATCTGAATACCTGTCGTTTGGTGAAAAGTTCCTGCAGTTTGACGAAACTAGCAATAACTAATATATCACTCACACCCTGTAATTACTTGGCATAGCCCGTAACTACAGGCTTAATCAGCAAAAAGCTGAAAAACAAAAAGAAGATAATAATAATAATAATAACAACAACGACAACGGCAACGGCAACGGCAACGGCAACGGCAACGGCAACGGCAACGGCAACGGCAACGACAACGACAACGACAACGACAACGACAACGACAACGACAACGACAACATCAACATCAACAATAATAATAATAATAATGAAAGTTTATTCAGAAATAAGGATGAACAACACTTTATGCTAAAGAAAAGTCAAATTCAAGTACAATGTAAACAAAAAGTTACATAAGTGTTTTGTTGAACTCTGATAAAGATTTAACTTGTGTTATGGGTACCAGCGCTCTCACGAGTAGATTAGCCTCTAACATTGCAACATGGTCTCGGTGATAAAGTGAAATGCATGTACATTTAGGGTTTATAACGACAATAATTAGGTTTGGATAGCGTGTGAACGTGTCTGGTGTGTGTGTGTGTGCATCAATGTGTATGTGTGTTCATCCATGTGTGTGTGTGTGTGCATCCATGTGTGTGTGTGTGTATGTGCGGTGTAAGTGATGTTTTAACACACTGATAATTTTATAAGTTGCTCAGTCTCATCATAGTTTCGCGTCTGTGTCCGAGTACTAATTTGTTTCTTGCAATGTTCTCTGCTCAGAGCATAATTAGTATATTTATTATAATGTTGTAGAGATGATTCCGTAACACATTAAAATGTCTTTTAGCCAGGGATGTTTTACATTTTGTTGTTGGGCATATTGTATGGTATCTTCGTTTTTTAATAGCAATTGCATAGAAAATTGTTTTCGCAGAACAGTGTGAGGGATGAAAAGCTGCCTCACTGAGAGAAACTGACATTCAGTGTATAATCTATTAGTGGGATATCTAAAGAGTTGAAAAGCTATGACTTTAGGGATAGCCCTCTACCCTCGTTCTAGTTTTTGCCCCACCCCAGGCTGTGATGCAGTAAGTAAGTATTGAGTGGCACAAGGCGTAGTATACAGTTTTTAATATACTATAATCCGCAGAGCATCTTAAATTTTTGATACCAAAGTCTTACTCTTGATGTAAGACTTTCGTGATGACTTTTCCAATTTAGCAGGCTGTCAATTTGAACTTCGAGGTATTTGGTGGCAGTGGAATAACTTAGTTGAGGACATGAACATTGAGAATATGTAGTAGAGATGCAATTAACGTGGGGCCGGAAAACTAGAGAATGCGGAGATAGCAGAGTCTTGGATTGCAGTGAGAACGGTAAGTAGATGGATTTTTTTAGATTGACGATAAGAAGATTATTGGTTTGCCATGAAATTACATTTATGAGAGCTATTTCAGCATATCTGAAAGTCTCCGGCCAATCATTACCATGAATCCGCACTACAGTATCATCTGCGTATGTGAAGATGGCACAGTTCAGAAATAGTTTACATAGGTTATTGACGTAGATTAAGAATAGTGTTGGACCCAATATAGTACCGTGAGAAACACCAAAATTCAGTTGCTGACTGTCACTAATTACATCATTTACTTTTACGCACTGACTTCGATTTTTAACATAATGTTCAAAAATATTGTATGCGTGTCCACGGATTCCTATGGCTTCTAGTTTCGTAAGGAAGTACGGAAATGAAACACTATCAAATGCCTTAGAAAGATCTAGGAATATACCTAGGCATTTCATCTTGCCATCTAACTTAGTAACAACATGGTTGATAAATGAAGCAACAGCGTCTTGGCAAGATTTACCACGTCTGAAATCGTATGGGTTGGATGCAAAAAGATTGTATGATTCGAGGAAGTTAACTAAGCGATTGTTGAATATTTTTTCGAGCACCTTAGATATAACTGGCAAATCAGAAATAGGTCTATGATTACTGACATTTGATTTATCTCCATTTTTAAATATAAGATAGACAATTGCTTTTTTAAAGGCTTTAGGGAAGCAACCCGATGATGATATCAATTACAAATGTAGTAATGACTGGCACTAATGCGGGTAAGCAACATTTTAAAACTTTGGAGGAAATCCTATCCCAACCAACCGCAGCGTCTGTACGCAGGTCCATAATGATTCTTTTGACTTTTGCTTCATCAATAGGTAGTAGCGCTAAAGAGTTAGACGGTACAAACAGAACAGCTGCTACTGGTTGGGCTAGTTGAAAACTTTTCCGCCAAGTTTTTACCAATGTTTGTGAAGAATATTTGAAGGAAATAATAATTAAGTGTTAATAAAATTTCTACTAATGACATTAAAATATGTCTGAGTGTGTGACCAGTTATTTCGAATAAGCTCGTTTAATTTCACCCAGCCCTTGCCTCTACGAACGAATTCTGCCCGCATTGCTTTATTCCTTATCACCAAGGACGGAAAAATTCACGAGAAAACCTGCATCACTAAGAGGTGATGATGATAATGATCATCATCATCATCATTACTACAAATTTTCTACTTAGAAACGTGAAGTTAGCCAACGCGTACCCACTTAGTCAAAGCGATTTTAACCTTAATTTATGTACACGTGCTTATGATTTATGTTTAAAAGTTACAAGTGGTAAATTGATTTGGCAATTATTTAATTAAATCAAAAATTTCATTTCTCACTTCCTACCTCTTTCCTTATAGCTGTCAAGGGATTACACGTGGAAGTTGATATTACGATAGAATTGATTATAGAACAAGTATTACAGTACTTCCTATACTGGTCTCACGACGCTCGTAACCAGATATCCGGATTGTGATATCGACAGTATTTTTATATGTGTGATAATATTCGTAACTGCCTCTTACAATTAGGTCAATTGTATAAAATCATGCTAATAAAGCGACACAAATTTAAAAATTAATAGTGCAACCAGTTGTACAGGAAAAGAATCTGGGTAAACCCTTGATATAGGGTATTATTTTTGTTATTCTTTTAAACAAAATCAGAGAATCTTATTTTTTTTACATATACGTCATTTACAATTGCATACGAAGTAACATTTCAGTTTACGGTATTTCTTCACTACCTCACAAAAGAAAGGGCTCAGGGTGGAACCTTGGTAAACACCTAAAATAATCTGCAATTTTTTACTACTTCTTATGTAATAACCACACTAGTTGTTACATTGAGTTAAAAATATTTATGAAGTTCGAAATACTACTTTTGAACTAGCTTCTTCCTTATATTCTTTCTTTCATATGATTTCTAATTGGCCTCAGTCAAATGCTTTTTTCAGGTCATCAACCACAAGATGAAGACCCTTCTGTACACTACAACATTTTTTACATGAATGTCATGTAACTGATGTTTTAGCACCTTCGGTGAATCTGCTTTTATTAGACCTTATTTTAATTACGTAATGTGTTATTTTGTAAATCACGAACTTACGGAATTAAAATTATTTTTATTTAAAGATTACTTTTCTCAATTTACGCTTCAACAACTTAATGTCACCTTGATAGTGTTTCAACATATTTCTTTGTCGAAAGAATAATAATTAATTCCTAATTGCTAAACACCTATACCTTATAAAGAGAGAGGTGCGTGACGTTTTAAATTTTCACATAAAACTGTAGCTTTCTATCCTCTTATTCATAAATATACATGTAATAGGCAAACATAGTATGACTACTTCAAAATACTGAAATAATTAATATCCAACTCAAAACACAACTGCAGCCCTATTTGAGATCATTAATACATGTGTTATTATTACCCCATACTGTGATAAGCTGAATTAAAATAGATAGAACGCAGACTTTGTAAGCGTTAGTTTCAAATATCTAGTTTTCTTTACCTAGTATGCCCCATGAAAACAATACGGATCGTCGACATATTTTTGAACACGCATCACTTGAGCTTGCTTAATAATAATAATAGTTGATAAAAAACGGTGATATAATAATCTCAAAAAAAAATTATGTATAATATAATGTACATCCATATTTGTATTTTACAGATAACGAGTCTTTCAATAATTAATTAGGTACCTACAACTTGAAACCTACTTGAGGAGGTGCATAACTATAAACAGTTACATAATGTAGTCATGTTTAATCACATGATATTTATTTTCCAAGATAAACACAAATGTGTTTGTTGTTTTTGTTGCTCTGAAATTCAACAGATTCGGCTAACTGATAACGTTAGCGATATGAAGTATCCATCACCTACGCTCGAGTCTACTACGGCAAACGCGAATACACGAATTGCCTTCATTCAATGAACCTATTTGGAGTATAACTTCGCGGCAAAACAGACGACCGCTTTTACTTTAGTTAGTTTCGGTCTAACCCGCGCCCGGTGTGGTCGTGAGCGATTCGTGCGCCCTTTATTTGACATTGGACTGAAACTCGCTACATAATTTTCGATCTAATGTGCATTTAAACCAGCCTATACTAAATTTATGAAACAAAATGTGTAAAACACAATGTTTACTGATTTTCGCGGCACTGTCGATTAATCTTGTGAGCTCGTGGGGTAAGTATCGCAAAAATCAGCTGATGCGTGACTTTTTGAACACGTGCGTTTTTTTTTCTAATAGTTACGCAACCTATTCTAGGTTATAAAATATAATTTATTGATAATACCTGCACACGCGAATGATTTCACACAGTTTCATTCTTAAATTAGGTAAAGTGCAAAATGTCAATAAGGCGGGCATTCGTTTGGCGCCACGACACCATTGCTAGGGGGCCGAGAGTCACGTAGGCCACTTCGAGCGGTTTGTATAAACCGACTAATTTAAGATGGCTCGCAAACTTTATGCATGTGCTGAAGGATTATAACCTACTTTTATGTATTGTGTTACCTCCTGAAATGTGGAAAACGCTTTTGCGGTATTTAAGTCTACGCATATAGTCGGCAAAGTCCGATAATTTTCTAATTGTAGAGATATTTTGTAAGAAAATTTACAGTAGTTTGTTAATTTTAACTTTAATATGTTTGTGTTACTTTTTCTTATATTATCTTCATTATTTATTATTACGTAAGTAAAACGTTGGCGTACTAAGTGGAAGTCACTGTGATAAGGTCAATAATGATTAAGGTTAACTTTACAAGTGTTTGTAAATGAAAATTAAGTTTTTATTTTATATTGCATTGGTTTAATAAGTTATTATGGTTAAGATTCCAAATAAAATAACTAAATATAGTTATTTTTTGTTAAAATTAATTCCAGCATACCTACTTATTATGCTAAACAATCTTCGAATTATGAGCAAAATTAGACTTAGTTAAAAAGGTACCTGTTTACTAGCAAATCATTTTTCATAACATGCACACTTTATTATTAATCCTTTTTGTAATAGTAGCTGACTATCACTGAATTTAGTGGATAGAAAATTGGAAAATATCCATACAATTTTTTTTTTTTTTGCGTGTTTACATAAATGCAAGTCTTCCCTAATCGCCGGTGTAAGGTAGAAATATTCGTATAGCTATTTGCCTTGCATAATTTCTTATGTGAAAATTAAATCGTGTAATTATAAAATATGAAAGCAATATCTGAATAAAATATTGTCTTGTATCCTGGTTCTTATCTACCGACTTAACTCGACTACCCTTCACATAACACGGAATAATCTTCGTAGCTCTTAGCCAAAACACTTCGAGAAGTGGTGGTTGGTAATATTAGTAACACATTTAACAAATATTACTGTGAGGTAAATATTACTGTATTAGGCATTACTTATTTTTTATTTTTGGCATTGTTAAATTTGATTTTAAAATGTAAATTTTACAATTTCATATTGGATTTACATAGAATAGTGTTTTAAAAACAATTTTTCGCATATCCGTTTGTAAATATTAAATACAAAATTTTCCCCTTAGATTTTAATTTCTTTTTGGAATTGATCTAGGAGCAAACAAATGTTGTACCCCTATATATGTAAATAGGTATATGGATTCTTTATAGCTGTACAATTCGAGAAATTGTTAAAATTTTTTAAAACTTCACATAGTTGTTAGATTGCGCGACGTTTTCCTACAGTTTAATAAAAGTTAATAAAAATAACAAAAACTTACAATAAAATAAGTTCAAAAACCGTTACATAATTAGAAAATTTTTAGAATTAAAATTAAATAATGGCAGTACTGATGTCAATATAAAATCAAATTTTATAGCATTCTTAAGACAAAATTGTCTGATACAATTGGGTATATAGACGAATATATTAAACAACACTACTTTCCAGCTATAATTTAATAACGAATCCTCGCACAACTGTAAACTTTTTAACCTTTTCCTACCTGTAATTATACTTTGCAATTAAACAATGATACAAATTTGTAACATTTATTAAACCGATCTCAGGTCGTTAGTTTTTAGAAATTGATTTTTGATTAAATACCTGAAATAGTGTGTGCTTTTACCTATACGAGTCCTTCTAAATTAGCGGTTTTTAATATTTGAAAGTCCTCTACTTTAGCTTTAAATTTTGACGCGTAAAGGGCTTCACCCACCCTCCAGTCCAAGCCTACCTCTCCTCGTGGTGCACGTGTTAAACAACGGACGGGGCTGCCGTCAAGTCCTTTACTATAAGGTATTAGGTACCCCTCGTACCTGGCAATTTTAATTCTTTATTACCTGAGATTTATTACCTAACTGTCCAGCAACGAACCTTCTAGAAACAACCGTGGAATGCTTAACGTGAGTCGTTTACATTGTCAGAGACCCAGTTAAAAAAACGGTTCGTTTATAGCCGACAATCCGTGAATTCTGCTTTTGACTACCAAGAGCATGTTCAACGAACATACCAAAGCGCAGCACGGCTGCTGATTTTTCACTTCTCATCATCATTTTTATTAGTAGCCATGATAAAACAATTACCTACGTATGTGCCTACTTGTTATTATTATATTTTACTTTATGTTATTTTTAGTGTAATAATTGTACTTGCACTCGTACAGTCTTGGAAACTATGTAAACTATTTAGGTTCAATGCACTCTTCGTTCCAGTTCTAAACATAAATTAAAATCGTTAGCGCATTTCCTAATGGCATATAAATTGTAAAACATATTTACTCTGTAACAATCGTGAATCGTCTAAACGTTTAAACTGTGGTCATGAATCGGATTAATTAATTGCCTAACGTGTAACCTTTGAAACGTATTGAAATCTAATTTATATTTTATAGGACAAACTAGGAATCTGGGGCACGGTCAAATCACTTTTTGGTTAGACACAGTTTTTTTTTTACTTCTAACTTAGTTCTTGGCTACAGTCTGACCTGACGTTAAGTGATTGTGTAGTTAAGAAGTACTAGAAAATTATTAGGAGTAGAGTACAAATATTAGGAATACGGTTGGCAAATACGCTCAAGGAGTATTGCTTAAAGCTCTACTTGCGTTCTGGAAAAATCCCCTTGAACGTTTTAAATGACATACTCTAAAGGACGAAATGACCTCTAAACGTTTGCAAAGTCTACCTTTGACATACGCATCCTGCGATAAATAAAATACCTACTTATCTCTGCGCGGCCCCCGATCAGATTGATAGAATTATAGAAGATGATTTTGCGTAATATTACCCGCTCCTGAACAAAACTCGTAAAGCGTCGCATTAATATTATTTTCTACATTTCTACGCAGTATTTAATACTTTTCGATTTAAATTACCTATCGGAACCAAATGTGGTTTTTGCCTAATATCCCCGCGACCAAACAGGATTTTTATTCTACGTGTGGGAAGCCATTTACAAAAAATCTCCTGATCTTCTTTTTATTTGGCTATAGGCAAAAAACAACTAAATGTTAATTTATGATCGACTTACCAAAAACTACTTATGTCAGTCACGCACTATATCTTATTTGCCCTTTTTAGCAATCTACAAACCCGAATATCTTCTTTTTTTAACAGTATTTAACTATATAATGTAATGTATAAAACATTTACATATATATAATGTTTTTAATTTATTGATATATACATCATATTGGTACACCAAAATGTACAATAATGATATTAATATATCTTCTCGCTAATCTTGATACTTAATATTTATGTTTATAAGTTACATATTATATAAAACAATATGGCGCCTAGTGCTGAATGGAAACCTATTTTTAATACTGATTATGGAATGCTACGATTACTTTTGTTAACGGTAAAGTTCTTCCATGTTGCACAATTTAAAATTTTTTGTAGCTTCGTAGAACGTAGAGCTCGTTTTGTACTTCTGGATGTATACTAGCGTTTCAATTTCGAATTTCATATTAAAAATCGGTAAGTAAAATATTTTAAGGCGGGAAGCTGTTGAGGGAATATTGATGATCATATATTTAAGTTCGTCCGTACTAACGAAAATGGAATTACTCGGAAATATTTTAGAAAGACAATTTATGATATTAATCCATAAAAATAGTAACAAAACATTTTACTTTAAATAACATCTATGTATTACTATGATTATATAGGAGAACCCATACAGTGTCATAGTAACATGGCTGACACAACGAAAGCCAACAAATTATAGACCATTGACATCCGACGCCAGAGCTTCAGTCACGTAGGCCAATCCACCGAGATAGCACACATACAAAGAATGAACTCCATTTACATTAAGGAATCTGCTTACCGAAGGCAAGCATTTAACGAACTGTGAAACCAGTATCGGTATTACAATTAGAATCGCCGCTAGTATAATTTACTCTGTGGTGCATTGTTGAAACTAATACTTTATTACACTAAACCATAGAGTAACAAGAATATTATAACCATTCAATATTTCTAATCCGTGAAGTAATAGCTAATACGTAAACCTATTATTTATCAGAGGTCAGGTCATAGAGTAGATTTTATAATATAAATAATTTAGGATCCACGGCAACTTATCTTATTAGCGCCCCCTTTCCCTAAAGGGGGTCGCATCAGATGTCGGCTTAAAGGCCTCCAGGTCAAAGCCAGCCTCGGGTGGTGTTTAGTGGGTAAGCCCCTAGGTTTCACGGGAGTCCCACATAACCAGCGCAGCCGGCTGCGCTGGTATGCANTCAATATTTCTAATCCGTGAAGTAATAGCTAATACGTAAACCTATTATTTATCAGAGGTCAGGTCATAGAGTAGATTTTATAATATAAATAATTTAGGATCCACGGCAACTTATCTTTCGTAAAATTTGAAAAAAACCACTCGAAAAACCGCAAAATTCATAGCATCGGGTTGTACCGAAGATTATATTTAAATACGCCCTAATTATATAATTTATATCTATTGATTATTTCGTTATTTGAAATTCAATCCATGTAAAAAAATACATCATCGGAGTATTACACAAAAATTCGCTGCTTCTATTTTCGAATTACTAATAATTACAGTTGACGAATCATAATTCATCAACCATCTCTATAAATTACCTGTATGTATATTAAAGTGTGTAGAATAAGAAAAAAAATATTTGTCTATCCAAATATATTTATTATCAAGAACAGAATTGTATTGTACCAACTTAGTATCAATATCTAATCTACAATCACACACTAAAGTATTAACAGAATATTATTAGGTAAATGAAAAAAATATTATTGATAGACTGATTTAGACCAGTTACATATTTAGCGATTAAATAACTACAGTAAGTGAATTTTGTCCATATTGTCACAGTTAATGAGAACAGACCTACAAACGTAATATCTATAAATCGTAGTTAGATATATCGACTGTAGATAGATTTAACGAACGAATTCAAATCTATCGGTCATATAGTGACATTAACGTTACTGTGAAGCTACCTAAAAATCTTTGTTTAAATAATTCATAAAACTTACAGAATTTAAACTAACAGTTAAAATTAATATTTAAATAAATTGTAATTTTCTTTTGGACGGCGTACATACGGTATGATCAGGTGAATTGCAAGACGTTGGTGACAGGTGCGACCGCAGCCAGAGACAGAGGGTCATAATCATTGATTAATCTACATTACTAGTAGTAAAATAAGTCGAAATAATAATAAGGCGTTTAACGATTGAATCAGGCCGTTAATAATAATTAAATAATCGTAAATTGTCCAATCTTAAATGGTGTGTCAATGACATGGTGACAGCCCTGGTGTTCTGTCCTCTTGTGACTGTGATCACATTCATAAACTAGTCTAGATGATAGATATGATTAGACAAAATATGTTGACTAGTCTGCTCGTTTGTCAGTTTAGTTAAATACATAGAAAAAATATATAGAAAAGTACATCGTCGCGTGGAAAGTAGCAATACAAACAACTGATATTCTGTATTACCACGTATGAAAATAGTTAATATATTTCATTTTTATAAAGATACCAACCACATTTTCGTCGAATATACATAAATTTAAATGAAATTTAATATTTAAATGTTTTTCTAGTTAATATGCCATAATCGACAAGTTTGCGTATATGCGATTTACGTCATTTGCTTATGTAAATTGAGAATAGATCGTAAACAATTTATATTATTGATTTAGCTATGTGTTTTGTTTTGTAAACTTGTCTATGGGTATTTTAATTCATCGATATGACACTAGGAATGGGCCTACCGGCGATATATTGATATGAAGGACATTAAAATGTCAGGTATTACATATTACGATTTGGGGATTCGGAGTAAAAGAAACAAGCACTCAACACATTTATTACACATACAATACACTCAATATTGTCACTACCTGTCCGTAACAATGGACAGTAGTTTGCCTCTTTGTCGTTTATTTCATTTTTCTTCTCTTTGTACATTCAGCTCTTTAAATTGTCCCTTACTGTCCGGTGGTCCGCTTTCTACCCGGTCGATGCAACCTTGACAAATATGTCTGAAAAGGTGTTTAAATTTAAATTCTCAAAATTTCTTAATTCTCATTATTATTTAGTTTCCCTTGTATTTTAACAGAAGTCATGTATATTATTTACATTCTGAAAATTCGCGAAAGGCCGTGAATATATTATTTGTATTACTACGCTTTGAACCCGCGATCCTTCGTTCGCTAGCTCACATATTAATGTAACAGCAACATCGCATCTAGCATCGATGGCGAAATTTCACTTCTTTTACTTTTAACTAGTTCCAACAATATGATTATCTATCAGAAGCTTAGAGGTAATCAAAGAATAATTTTAATTTTTGTAAAAATAAATAAGCAACCATTCACACACACTCGCACTAAGATTCCGTGTGTGGCGGGTGGTACGAACATATACAAATATCTGACACGTGACTGCTGGCCGGAAATCGAACACGGGACCTCTCGATCGGCAGGTCCGGTCAATACCATTCAGACGACAGGTCGTCAAAAATACGATTACTTTTATAAAACAAGTACCTGTCTATTAACAGCAATATGCAATTTTATTTTCCTCTCTCTCTATAAGAAAAATATTATTTCCGGCTAAGTATGTTTCTCGTTCGATACGACGTTTTAAAATATAGGTAGGTACGTTTAAATGTTTCAAAATTGATTTAATTATCAACACATATCACCAGGAAGCTTACGGTACTGATAAACGGATTATTTATCATATATCGTGAAATATTTGTATCTACTTTATAGGTAAGTAATTATTTATACTAATAATAAAACTGTTACCGGATCCCATCTGTATACATTTTTGAAAATTTAAAATTAAATTTTTTTCCACTAATCAACTTTGGGTGTTATCTGTTATGAATGCTTTTTATTACTGGTAATTTTATATGAGTAACGACATAATTAGAACTTTAACTCTTTTTTTTACTATTTCTATCCTTGTCTTCCACCATAAGGTTGTGTTTGGATTTGGAATAAATGACTTATAATTTATTGTCAATAAGACCGCCTTGTATATCGTCTATCTTTCTCTCTATTTCCTATAAGTTTCTTATTTTTTGGTGCACAATAAAGAGTTTTGTATCTTCAATTGTATTTAAAATAATTATTTTGACTGTAAGTGTAACATTTGTGTAAGCAGGCATTAAATTTTTTGTATCCGGTAATTTTTTTTATCATTTTTTCATTTCCAAGAGGTCTGATACCTGTTGTATTTTAGCAATAACTACGCTTTAATCATACACCGACGATCTTGAATTTAATAAGTTCCGTATATTTTTACATAAATAATAACATGACACTACCAATTTACGCTTATATATAGCTCTTTTACTTAGGTAATTGTTTCTATAGATAATTATAATATGTGTATATTCTATACAGGGAAAATACGAAAATATGAAGAAATAATAATACTACAAAAAATATCTACAAATCAGGGATGTTATGGATCTCCGTAACCGTAACCGAAACTATCGGATATTCGAAATAAACTTATATCCGAAACCGTAGCCGGATCCGATAAAAATGTTCCATATAATTTCGGATAGTAGGAGTCTACATAAAACACGTTATGATACACTAGCCACGTCGTTCTCATTTTAGATAGTTTTATTTATTTAATTTTTAAAGCTTATGTATTTTCTGTGATTATAACATCACATAATACCCAGAAAAATAGTCAAACTTTGTTAATCCGTTACATTATTTTTCCAAGTTGAAAATCATCTAATATCCGTATCCGAAATTTCCTGAAACAATCGGATAATCCGAAATAATTTCATATCCGTAACCGAAACCGGTGAAATTTTATTCATATATCTGTATCCATATCCAGATCTAAAATTTCATATCCCTAACATCCCTACTACAAATGATATCTAATGTTTTAGTAGCGTTTTCTCATATATTCTATGGTTTTAACGTAAACTAATATTTTTGGAAACAAACTTCTTCCTGTACTTATTCTTTTAAATAAAGATGAGGTTTTTCTTAATTGATAGCTAATGATTACCACAACCTAAACTGGAGTCATTTCAACTCACAGTAAGACTATTTCCTCATGAGACTATTACAGCTGCAACCATAACGGCTTCACCGGAGTTTATCTAAAGCTATTCTTTAATGCTATACAAACATAATTTCTTGGCCATCTATTAAATGCTATACGGAATATGACCTCTATGTATACTATACTTCCGATATTAAAGTTATTTACTGATGAGAATTCTGTTAAATTTCCCAATTTAGTCAACAAAAAATATATATCGTAAAAAAATACAATTTGCAATTTGTAGCATGCCATGTAAACAATACTCAGACTATTTTGTCATAATTAAATATATATATAGTTATATAATGCTACTATATATATGTAGCGTACACAGATGCTCCGGACTCTCCAGTAAACTACTGCCTCCAAAGCTCATATACACGTCCCGGGAGGACTATATCCCACCATACAATCACTTTCCTTGCAAAATCGCACCTTCCCCGCAAACTTATGCAATCGACCAGTCCCATATCGACAGCCAACCATCGATCACCTTCAAAATGAGTATCAACCTGCAACATTCTACAAGATAAGGTCGTTGATTTGCGACAAATGCTTACGTGTTGTTACGCGTAGGTAAATAAAATGCCTTTTAGTATTTGATAACTACGTAGATAAGTTTTAATTAGGACCAGAAAAAAAAGATAACGTAACAATTTTTAAAACACCTCAACATGAGCCGCCGTATTGCGTATTAACAAATTATTTCTTTGTAAACGTTGTATTTTACATCATTTTAGTATAAGCCCATTTCGAAGCTTTTCAGGAATACCTCAGAAAAAAGCCCATACCTAAGTTTGCATGTATGAGTAAAAGGGATCGTTAAAGATCTTCTCGAATGCAATTAATTGATGAGGATGGCCCCATTCTTTGGCGAGTTAAATTCTGTGCGTCAATTTAAACAGTTCCTTTAAGGACGCAATAAGGCGGTAGGATACACAGTACAAATACCCTTGGTTTTACTTTAAATGCCCTTATTATTCCTTATCTACGCGGTAATAATTATAAAAGTTGTGACAGCTTCCTTATCGTGTCGTGACAGTGAGGGATTTGTTATGTTCACAATTCCATATATCGACGTGACCTTTGCCTCTTGCCGTGTCACGGCACAGATAGTTTGAGGAAAACTTTAACTTTGCGTAAAATGCTTTCTATTAATATATTTTCCATCTAATTAACTCATGCAATTAATATTTGAACTATTTAATCCTTTATGCACGCATTTGATCGATGTTTTGTTACATATCGATTAAGTTATAGTATTGACTCAACCGAAGGCCCTAATGGACAAAATCAGTAGAAAAACTTACGTTTTGCCTTGTTACGTCAATCGGTGCTTATCATTTGATTAAAATAACCCTCTGTGTTTTACGACCTACGATATGATTAAAATTAATTCCATGTACCATTACATTATCAAAACATAATTGATTGTAAATAAAAAAATAACGAGATTTACTTTTTTTTTTTTTTTTGCGCCCAGAGATGG